>MEHQ01000469.1:265564-275564 GCA_008828725.1 Saccharina japonica
TTGCCTCATAGCCTTGCGACGAATTAAATGGCAACGCACGGGATAGGTTCAGCCGGGAGAAGTTGTCACTCTTCGTCGCCGTCGTCACCCGTGTTCAAGACGTTGTGGGCACCGGGGAAAAGTATCAAACTTAAATGCCAAATTTAGCAGGTATGACGTACAACAGAGCTGCGCACTCGTGCGTCGTCTCAAGCAGTAGCTATTAACGTTTATGCACTGACTGCCGATGACATAGTATGCAGGGTTGCATCTGCATACGGGGTTCGAGCGAAGGGCATTCTCATACCAACCGGCGCTCAATACTGCATTGACCGGGGGGGTTACATGTGTACATCGACACAGAAAAAGAGCGGAGTAGTACGTACGAGTACAGCAGTTAGTTTTAAAGAGCAACCTATACGAAACTTGTGGCAATGGTGAGTTTCTGCGTTACAGCAGTACCGGCCCGCTCATAAGAAACCAGAAATCGGGCTTAAGCTGACTTTCTTATTTGACAAAGGGGTGTGTCCCACACTAAATTCAGTAAAATCGCTGTCGACTTTCTTATTTCCCCCGTAATGTTTAGGCTGAGTTTCTTGTGGGGCACTTTCTTATGAGAGGGCCGGTAGTGTACTCTCCCCTTTCTTCTCGGAACTCGCTCTGAAGGGTTTCTGTTGGGCCCAGTTGTTTGTTTCTAGGACGTACATATATACGAGTACGTCATACCAAATCTACTACAGCAGTGGGCACCCGGTGCGGTTTTTCCTATCGGTTCGGTGCGGTTCGGTGCGGTTAACCGCACCGAACCGCACCGTAGGATTTTTGCCCTCTTGAAAACCGCACCGAACCGCGCCGTAGGAAACCAAATATAACCGAACTGCGCCGTAGGGTTCACGACCTCAGAAAACCGTACCGAACCGCACCGTAGCATTACCAATTTCTGAAAACCGCACCGAACCGCACCGTAGGATGCATAAACAAACCGAACCGCACCGTAGGATTATCAAAATCTTAAAACCGCACCGAACCGCACCGTAAGATTCCCGATTTCTGAAAACCGCACCGAACCGCACCGTAGGATTCCTGATTTCTGAAAACCGCACCGAACCGCACCGTAGGATTCTTGATTTATGAAAACCGCACCGAACCGCACCGTAGGATGCATGAAAAAACCGAACCGCACCGTTGCATTCACGATTTCTGAAAACCGGACCGAACCGCACCGTATAATTCCTTGTTTCTGAAAACCGCACCGAACCGCACCGTAGGATGCATGAAAAAACCGAACCGCACCGTAGGATTTACGATATCGGATAACCGCACCGAACTGCACCGTAATATTTCTGTTTTCTAAAAACCGGACCGAACCGGACCGTAGGACTTTCGTGGAAAAAACCGCACCGTGCACGGACCGTTAACCTTGAAGAACCCTGCATAGCCTTTACGGTGCGGTTTTTCCTATCGGTTCGGTGCGGTTAACCGCACCGAACCGCACCGTAGTATTTTTGCCCTCTTGAAAACCGCACTGCACCGCACCGTAGGTTTTGCGATTTCGGAAAACCGCACCGAACCGCACCGTAGGAAACAAAATATAACCGAACCGCACCGTAGGGTTCACGACCTCAGAAAACCGCACCGAACCGCACCGTAGCATTGCCGATTTCTGAAAACCGCACCGAACCGCACCGTAGGATGCATGAAAAAATCGAACCGCACCGTAGAATTTCAAAATCATAAAACCGCACCGAACCGCACCGTAAGATTCCCGATTTCCGAAAACCGCACCGAACCGCGCCGTAGGATTCCTGGTTTCTGAAAACCGCACCGAACCGCACCGTAGGAAGAATAAAAAAAAACCGAGCCGCACCGTTGCATTTACGATTTCTGAAAACCGCCCCGAACCGCACCGTAGGATTCCTGATTTCTGGAAACGGCACCGAACCGAGCCGTAGGATGCATGAAAAAACCGAACCGCACCGTCGGATTTACAATATCGGATGACCGCACCGAACCGCACCGTACTATTTCTGCTTTCTAAAAACCGCACCGAACCGGACCGTAAGATTTTTTGAAAAAAAAATACCGCACCGTGCACGGACGGTTAAACCGTAAAGAACCCTGAAAAATACGGCCTCATGCAGAAAACCCGGGAAATCGGCTTATCCACTCCCGCGGGAAAAACATCTACGAGCGCCCGCCACGCGAGCCATAGAGCTCGCATCGAGCCCAAACCTCGACCAATGTGTCCGGCCGGGCCTCCGGTGTCGGGTTAATTAGCGTTTTGCCGAAAAGCGCTCACGCGGAGAGAAAAGTTGCGAAAAGTGCGAAAAATTCACAAACATAATTATACATATAATAAATCGGTCGTACATTTGGGAAATTATTATGTCGAGAATAAAACCAAGAACACTCACACCACCACCCGGCCCAAAGACAAAACATGGCATCAAGCATGGACGTTGTGGAGGTGGAGGATCCCGGCGGATCTGCTTCGGCGCCTCAAGCAGCGCCAAAGCAATCAGCCCCGGTTCCTGCTCCTATTGGCACTGTTCTCGCGAATGTTATACTCGTACTCGAACAAGACTTTTGATTATACCCTTTTCAGCCGTGGTCTCCAGCGTTTGTTCCCGACCGTGTTCCCAACAATTCCCGACTGCGTTTCCCGACCGTATTCCCGACCGTATTCCCGACCCGGTTCTGACCAATTCCCGACCCATTCCCGACCCATTCCCGACTTATTCCCGACCTATTCCCGACCCGTTCGCCGATCTTTTCCCGTACCGCCGAAAAATGTTTCCCGCACCGTACCGTACCGCCAAAAATCGGTTCCCGTCCCGTCCCGTCCTGCCAAAGAATCGTGTCTTCCCGCCCAATCCCGTCAACCAAATGGTTTCCCACCTTCCCGTCCCATTCCCGTCCCGCGGTAAACAGACGGGAACATTTTCCCATACCGCCCTTCGGGAAGACCCAAAAAAATTTCCGCCTGCGGCGGGCAAAACGGTCCCATCCCGTACCCGTTGTTGCATGTTTTCGAGAACTCGTACACGTACGTACAGCATCACATTTCGTGCGTACGACCTCGTACTCTAAATCTGGTACGTTTTGGCCGTTTTTTTGCTGTTTTTGAAGGCACACCACAAAGGTCGGTTGCGGCCGCTGTTGTGCTAATCCGAAAGTCCACCACCCTGGTTATTCTTCCTTGGGTCTATGCAGGCATATAGGAGGAGTTCTGGGCGATTTCATGTTGGTCTAGCACAGCGACTACTTCGTTGAACATCGCCTTATCGAGCGGCGCGACNTCTATCTGGCACGAGTACATGTTTCTGGCCTGTGTGCATGTGAGAGAGCAAAAAACAGACAAAATCTAAAAAATACAAAACAAAATTATTATTTACTGGCACGTACGTACAAAAATACCAGGGTTCTTTACGGTGCGGTTTTTCCTATCGGTTCGGTGCGGTTCGGTGCGGTTAACCGCACCGAACCGCACCGTAGGATTTTTGCCCTCTTGAAAACCGCACCGAACCGCGCCGTAGGAAACCAAATATAACCGAACTGCGCCGTAGGGTTCACGACCTCAGAAAACCGTACCGAACCGCACCGTAGCATTACCAATTTCTGAAAACCGCACCGAACCGCACCGTAGGATGCATAAACAAACCGAACCGCACCGTAGGATTATCAAAATCTTAAAACCGCACCGAACCGCACCGTAAGATTCCCGATTTCTGAAAACCGCACCGAACCGCACCGTAGGATTCTTGATTTATGAAAACCGCACCGAACCGCACCGTAGGATGCATGAAAAAACCGAACCGCACCGTTGCATTCACGATTTCTGAAAACCGGACCGAACCGCACCGTATAATTCCTTGTTTCTGAAAACCGCACCGAACCGCACCGTAGGATGCATGAAAAAACCGAACCGCACCGTAGGATTTACGATATCGGATAACCGCACCGAACTGCACCGTAATATTTCTGTTTTCTAAAAACCGGACCGAACCGGACCGTAGGACTTTCGTGGAAAAAACCGCACCGTGCACGGACCGTTAACCTTGAAGAACCCTGCATAGCCTTTACGGTGCGGTTTTTCCTATCGGTTCGGTGCGGTTAACCGCACCGAACCGCACCGTAGTATTTTTGCCCTCTTGAAAACCGCACTGCACCGCACCGTAGGTTTTGCGATTTCGGAAAACCGCACCGAACCGCACCGTAGGAAACAAAATATAACCGAACCGCACCGTAGGGTTCACGACCTCAGAAAACCGCACCGAACCGCACCGTAGCATTGCCGATTTCTGAAAACCGCACCGAACCGCACCGTAGGATGCATGAAAAAATCGAACCGCACCGTAGAATTTCAAAATCATAAAACCGCACCGAACCGCACCGTAAGATTCCCGATTTCCGAAAACCGCACCGAACCGCGCCGTAGGATTCCTGGTTTCTGAAAACCGCACCGAACCGCACCGTAGGAAGAATAAAAAAAAACCGAGCCGCACCGTTGCATTTACGATTTCTGAAAACCGCCCCGAACCGCACCGTAGGATTCCTGATTTCTGGAAACGGCACCGAACCGAGCCGTAGGATGCATGAAAAAACCGAACCGCACCGTCGGATTTACAATATCGGATGACCGCACCGAACCGCACCGTACTATTTCTGCTTTCTAAAAACCGCACCGAACCGGACCGTAAGATTTTTTGAAAAAAAAATACCGCACCGTGCACGGACGGTTAAACCGTAAAGAACCCTGAAAAATACGGCCTCATGCAGAAAACCCGGGAAATCGGCTTATCCACTCCCGCGGGAAAAACATCTACGAGCGCCCGCCACGCGAGCCATAGAGCTCGCATCGAGCCCAAACCTCGACCAATGTGTCCGGCCGGGCCTCCGGTGTCGGGTTAATTAGCGTTTTGCCGAAAAGCGCTCACGCGGAGAGAAAAGTTGCGAAAAGTGCGAAATACAAAAAATATTCACATATATAAATCGGTCGTACATTTGGGAAATTATTATGTCGAGAATAAAACCAAGAACACTCACACCACCACCCGGCCCAAAGACAAAACATGGCATCAAGCATGGACGTTGTGGAGGTGGAGGATCCCGGCGGATCTGCTTCGGCGCCTCAAGCAGCGCCAAAGCAATCAGCCCCGGTTCCTGCTCCTATTGGCACTGTTCTCGCGAATGTTATACTCGTACTCGAACAAGACTTTTGATTATACCCTTTTCAGCCGTGGTCTCCAGCGTTTGTTCCCGACCGTGTTCCCAACAATTCCCGACTGCGTTTCCCGACCGTATTCCCGACCGTATTCCCGACCCGGTTCTGACCAATTCCCGACCCATTCCCGACCCATTCCCGACTTATTCCCGACCTATTCCCGACCCGTTCGCCGATCTTTTCCCGTACCGCCGAAAAATGTTTCCCGCACCGTACCGTACCGCCAAAAATCGGTTCCCGTCCCGTCCCGTCCCGTCCCGTACCGCCAAAGAATCGTGTCTTCCCGCCCAATCCCGTCAACCAAATGGTTTCCCACCTTCCCGTCCCATTCCCGTCCCGCGGTAAACAGACGGGAACATTTTCCCATACCGCCCTTCGGGAAGACCCAAAAAAAAATCCGCCTGCGGCGTTCAAAACGGTCCCATCCCGTACCGCGCGGTGCCATCGGCACCGCGCGTACCCCTGGAAATTTTGGACATCCATGTCTCCGATAAGAACGGCCTTAACACGGGGGGTGACGTTTGTATATATTGATGTTCCGCCCAAAGGGGATGGCTACATCCCCCCTTTCTGTCCATGTGGAGCTCATTTTTTATATGGTTTTTAGGGCAGCGGCCAAACAATGGTATACCTGCTCCGTTTGCGGCCAAAAACAGGTACAT
Source organism: Saccharina japonica (assembly GCA_008828725.1). Lineage (NCBI taxonomy): Eukaryota > Phaeophyceae > Laminariales > Laminariaceae > Saccharina > Saccharina japonica. The sequence continues at coordinate 271,430 of MEHQ01000469.1, forward strand.
ACTCAAACTCAAGTCAAAAGCGCACTCTACGTGCCCTGCCATTAGTCCAAAACTCGATGTAACTGTTTTTGCCTCTTTAAAGCCCAGGTATACCTGATTTTGTCTACTCTGCTTGACTTTCAGCTTTCTTTTGTCGTTCATGAGCCCTTCATAGTTCCACCCTATGCCCCCTATACAAATGCCGACGTACGCGGAGACCCCCTCCCCCCTCCGCACCTCTCTCACCCCACGCACCTCGAGCGACACGCATATATATATATATCTGCCTGCACACCTCCGCCGAAATAATACGACATAGAAGGCTCCCCTTCGGGATTGCAGTTGACTTGGGTACCTAGCGGCTCGAGCTGCGAAATCGCTTTCAGCAACAGCGGACGTGAATTCTCGAGATCTACAAATCTCATCGCCAATGTAGCTTCAGTTTTGTCTACACCCAGTATCACTTGGGCTTGGGCCTTGATGCTGAGGCTCTCCGGTGCCTCGGCAGGGAGAACACAGGGACAACGATGATGTGAGGGGCTGATTTTGACCAAATCCCGGTTTCAATAATATTAGGCGTTATGGAAATACATCATTTTCGTGATTTGTAGGGAGAGCAACACAGGTGAGGCACCGGGTTCTTGACTTTCCACCTCCCCCTTCTTTGTCGGTGTGCCTGAGAATTACGGCCAGCAGTGCAGCAGTCCGTCCGGTGTTGCTCGTTTTGGTCTGCTGTGGACAGTACTGAACAGGTGAGGCTTGCACCAAGTGTGTTATGGCGGGTTGCGGATCAGCAGTGACGCTCACCACTTCTCGAGAGTTGGTCTGATTGACTGTAAGGTCAAGTTAAGTCTTTGGGTTAGGGGTTAGTTGTAGCCGACTCGTACACGGTATACAGTGTGTTGTATCGTCGATTTCCTGGAATAAGTATGAAACCACCCTCGGTTATAGCCCCGATTTACCTCTTTCTCTGTGTCTTTGCTGAACATGAAGTAACCTCAAGCCGACCTTGAATACGATCTCACACAAACATAAAATGGTGTTTTTACTCCAGGTACACGCGAGTCCTCAGTCGTTTTCCTTTGATTTTGGACTACTGCTGTACAGCAGAAGTATTATGCAGGTCGACTCGCGAGCACTCGGTAGGTTAAGGTCGTGGTACTCCAAGGACTCCTTTAAAATACGTCACTGGGACCGGCGTGCAGTCTCCAGGTTTCCAATTTTTCTTCGAGACTGCACGCTGGTGCCAGTGACGTATTTGAGTAGCACCGACGCGCACCCCGCCTCCCCGGCTAGACAAGAGTGTGTAGTGATGAGTACTACTATTAATAGTGCATCCATATTGCAATCGTATACTCACAATCAGTGGTGTATACCACCACATTCATTTTTGGCATTCAATCAAGGACTCACGAGTTGCACACACAGCAATTTTGAATGGCCCAGTCCCTGCAGTACCCGGAGCTATAATAGGCAAGACTGCTGTAAACCCGCGGGTACCACTTGAAGTAGTACTACTGTACTATGGGCGATGACCCACCAAAAAAAAGAATTAAATAAAATTATTATAAATACGTCAGCTGTGAGTTCAACCGATTGAATAGTAGATACTCAACTTTGCGAGCTGCGTAGAATTTTTGTTCTATGTGTTATTTGTGGTATTGGTTGGGGGCAAGGGCCCATATATTCCACGATGGTTGAGAAAGTACCTACCTGGTTTTCAATGAGATACGGAAGCTTTCATTATTGCCTCGGGGACGTTAATCTTGGCAAGAAACGGGAGCAGACTACAGCAGCCGGTACAGCAGCAACCGAGGCCTACGCATCCTCGCTCCTCCTGCGCGCCCTAGCATCTGGCCGAGGCACTACCCGTGGCGAAAAAATCATCGAAGTCCGTTCACGGTGAAAGGAGTAAACACGTAGGCGCCATCCTCTCTGTCTGTCCGGTTTTATCCCCGTTTCAGGTTTGCTCTCGGCGCAAGCCGAGCCTGCCTCCCCCTCCAATCTGGAAGCCTCGGATTCTCCATGTGATCCTATTGACCAACTCCCGGAGAGCACGTAGGAAGAGTCCGATCGAGGATCCATGCTGTATGCGTAGACTTAGACCTGTTTTTCTGCTTCCATAGACCTCTGAGGACCCTGCTTTTCTCAGTAGTGGACAAACACTGCTGTTAGTGGATCTTCCTAAGGTAGCTAATTAGGCACTCTGATTGGCCAAGCAAGCACTGACCACTGGCGTAGGGTTTGGGTTCGGGTTAGGGTCACACTACTACTACCAAGACAAAACCCCCTTTCTAAAGATCCACTATCACCCTTTGTCCACCCCTCGCTTTTCTAGTCCAACAGGCGAAAAGTCACACAGCACCTACTACTGCTGCATTTATATGCCCAAAACCGCGTACACCAGGTCACTTTTCCGAGTACCATGAAAAAAATGGCAATAAAAATAATGCAGCTTTTTGGACTATTATTGCTGCTGTATCAGGATATGCAGTATCGAACTGCGACTACAGGTACATCTTAGAGATGGGGTCAAGAAAATGGAGGTAACACATCGTGTTTTGCACTGCTGTGTAGCTACTGCTGTACCAGGGGTGTATGATACACAGTACCTGGTATACGGTAGTATTGAAAAAGAGGACTACATATATACGTAGTAGGAACATGGCGATGATAGTCGTGTTTTGCACTGCTTTATATCATACCTGGTGGCTATGATACTGCTGTACAGCAGAGCCGGTCGCCCCGGTGGTCTAACTTGTAGCCACGAAGCCTGTAGGCCCGGATGTCGAGGGTTCGATTCTCCCCATGGAGGTTTTTATTCTCAAATGACACCCTCTGTCGAGAGCGCATATTCTGGCGTGAGTAAGCAAAATTCGACGAGAGTTGACGAGGGAAGAAAGTGCTGATCTCTTCTCGCGATAAAAATGCAAGGCAAGAACCGTAGTAGGGGAGGAGGGAGAGGAGCCTACTTTGTGACCCCGGATCTGAGTTACGACTAGGGAGGGAGAAAGACGGAAGTGCGAAGATAATAAATGGATAAAAAATAAAATAAAATAAAGCAGCAGTATCGAATCACAGACCCAATTGTTCGTGATCAGGAGAATGGCAATATTAATTCATCAAACACGTGCTTTGAGTTACTACTGCTGTACCAGGTATCAGATATGCACTACCACTCTGTACCGGAATATAATAAACTTTTGTATGAAGTAATAATATACATAATGTGCTTATATTTCGGGACATAGTGGTATGGAACCACAACCTCACTTTGTAGATAGTGCTAATAACATGCCAATTATATGTATATGTCGTGTTTTGCATTGTTGTTCACCTATGTACTGCTGTATGGATGGTATAATAAAAAGGGCAATGGTCATTTGGGGGTATACCCCCTGGTTTTACGGCCATTTGGGGGTAGGGTCAAAATGCGCCCGCGGAACGCGCTCCCGCGGGCCCAAACAGGCCTCAAACGCCATTCCGAAGCCCTGGCGAGATGCCCGAAGCCCATGCCAAGCACGCAAACAACTTCTTTTTTTTTTTCAGGCACGTCCTTGGGCCTAACGGGACGGCGGCGCACGAGGGAGCAAACGAAGTCCCCCCTTTGACCACATCTTGGGGGGGGATAACCCCACGTACCTACTAAATTTATCTACTCCCCCCGATTGAACTTTTTTCTTTTTTTCTGTTCTTTGGTTTTCCCTCTCTTTTTTTCTTTTTCTTTTCTTTCTTTTTTTCCTTTTTTTTCCTTTTTTTCTTTTTTAATTTGCTTCTTTTCTTTTTTTTTTTCTCTTCTTTTTTTCTTCCCTTTTTTCTTTCCTTTTTTCTTTTCTTTTTTTCTCTCCTGTTTTTTTTTTTTCTTTCCTTGTACTCTTCTTTTATTTTCCTTTCTTTTCGTATCCTTTTTGCCCTTCTTCGGGTTTTCTTTTTTTCTGTTCTTTCGTTTTCCCTCTCTTTTTTTCTTTTTCTTTTCTTTCTTTTTTTCCTTTTTTTTCCTTTTTTTCTTTTTTAATTTGCTTCTTTTCTTTTTTTTTTTCTCTTCTTTTTTTCTTCCCTTTTTTCTTTCCTTTTTTCTTTTCTTTTTTTCTCTCCTGTTTTTTTTTTTTCTTTCCTTGTACTCTTCTTTTATTTTCCTTTCTTTTCGTATCCTTTT
>MEHQ01000469.1:280564-323806 GCA_008828725.1 Saccharina japonica
TTCGTAGTCACCAGCAATGCGTTGTCGGGTTGAGGTGTTCGATTTGAAGCTGGTCTGAATTTCACAGAGAGAACTAAAAATCAAATTATTTCTTGATTTCGACAGAATGTGATCCCGCACATATTCTTTATCCCGAAGTCGAAGAATTATCTGTTATGTGTTCTGATTCCCCCATCACCATAGCAACCAAGCACCAAGCACCAAGCACCCAGCAACTCACGACCCATACGCCGAGTATACACGTACTCGTATGTCTTCTGATTCCCCCATCACCGTCATGTTTTCTCAGAAGAGCCGATATCTTCATATCGTCTATAAAGATTTGATTTGTATAGTTGTCCCGATATTTATTTCTTGGGAGGCAAACGATCCCGACTACTCGCAAGTTCTGGAGTTCCGTCCCGTGGTCTTTCGGGCTGTTGGGCGGTGACGACGGGATACGTACTGCTGTAGTCGTTTTTGAAGCTGTCCAGATGGTCAAAAGGGGGTATGGTTTCGGTCAAACGGGGTGAAAAAAGTGGTCAATCGGGGGGAGTAGATAAATTTAGTAGGTACGTGGGGTTATCCCCCCCCAAGAGGTGGTCAAAGGGGGGACTTCGTTTGCTCCCTCGTGCGCCGCCGTCCCGTTAGGCCCAAGGACGTGCCTGAAAAAAAACAAAAGTTGTGTGCGTGCTAGGCATGGGCTTCGGGCATCTCGCCAGGGTTTCGGAATGGCGTTTGAGGCCTGTTTGGGCCCGCGGGAGCGCGTTCCGCGGGCGCATTTTGACCCTACCCCCTAATGGCCGTAAAACCAGGGGGTATACCCCCAAATGACCATTTCCCTAATAAAAATGTACATATGGCTGTATTTAGTTACAGGTTCACCTCCAGAAATGTACATGACAAAGTGGCAATACTAAATAAAATGGTGCTTAGCAATTGTTTAGGGTCACAATACAAATTGGCAAGAGGATAACAAGCAATGTACGTGAGAAATAGCAGCGAACAACACCCCCCTACTACCCAGTTAAACAACCGTAGCCGTTGCGGAGCTTGGGCGCTATTGAGAAACTCAAAATATCACAACCTTTCAGCAGCATTGCCAGGTTTCGACGTATAAAATACCGCCTTGCGGTCAACAAGCTGAAGGTCGGTTCAGTGGCATCTAACCTCCTACCAGCACCCACAGATGACCACACACGCCGTGAGCCCGTGCGGCCGGCCGATCAGTATCTCCGTTTTCAATGCGTGCGTGAGATACATGCGAGTGCGTACGTGTACTTCCGAAGTATATGATATGTATATAGAACATGACTTTTCGTACCAGGCAACTGCTGTAGACTTCATTATTATACGAGGTAGCCTTGTTCCTGATCACGAAAAATTGAGCCTGTGGTTCGATACTGCTGCTGTGTACAGCAGTAGTATAAAATCATAGGTGCCGTGTGATTTTTCGCCTGCTCGACTAGAAAAGCAGGGTCCTCAGAGGTCTATGGAAGCAGAAAAACAGGCCCAAGTCTACGCACACAGCATGGATCCTCGATCGGACTCTTCCTACGTGCTCTCCGGCGGTTGGTCTATGGTATCATGTGGAAGTCCGAGGTTTCCAGACTGGAGGGGGAGGCAGGCTCGGCTTGCGCCGAGAGCAAACCTGGAACGGGGATGAAATCGGACAGATACAGAGGATGGCGCCTACGTGTTTTCTCCTTTCACCGTGAACGGACTTCGATGGTTTCTTCGCCACGGGTAGTGCCTCGGCCAGATGCTAGGGCGCGCAGGAGAAGCGAGGATGCGTAGGCCTCGATTGCTGCTGTACGGGCTGCTGTAGTCTGCTCCCGTTGCTTGCGAAGATTACCGTCCCCGAGGCAATAATGAAAGCTTCTGTATCTCATTGAAAACCAGGTAGGTACTTTCTCAACCATCGTGGAAAAGGGGGCTAGCTGCCCCCCAATTCATTTTTTTGTGGGTCATCACCCATAGGTACTGTATACCGAACCGATCAAGTACTCTCAGGAATACCTGGAGAGAACGAGAAAATAGCTGAAATGACTGAGCAATGGCGAGTACCCCGAGTACAAAAACGCTGATCGAATGACCGAGTGCTCGCGAGTAGCCGGAGAACCCAACGCTGAAGAAATGAGGAAAGACTCGCGGGTAGTTGCTGAGTACCATGGAAAAAAATAAAAAAATAAACGAGCACTCGCGATGATACCTGCGGTACCAAGACAGAAGTAATCGAGTACGTCGTACGAAATATAACATCAGGGAGTACTCGCGAGTATCTGTAGCAAAAAGAAATTATTGAGCACTTGCGAGTCGCCAGAGAACTAGACAACCTGACATCGGGAGTTGTACGTACGTTTAGTCTTCCACTTTTTTCCCTCATCAACCAAATTATTCTTTTTTACTCGCGCATAGGCTCTACCGGCGGGGCGGGGCACCGGCGGGTCTACGCCGCGTCCCGCTCCCCGCCGCCCCGGCTATAGAGAAGGGTATGTAGTGATGAGTATAATCTTGGTGTACTAATTCGAAATCGTACATGTTCTACAGCAGCACCATATATGTCAATAACGACTCGCGAGTACGACACGTATCCCACGCTGGCTAGCTTTCGAAGGTTGACTTTTTGCGTGCTCGCTTCCTATAGGTACATGCTGGCACATGTGATATCACAATAGGTCAACGGCGGGGAGGATGTTGGCGGTGTACTTATATACGCGTCTGCCTCCTGCTGCTATAGGCCGCTTTTATGTGTTTCTTGATGTGCTCTCTTGTGTCACAGCTACGTCTGCCTCCTGTGATACTACATGTACGCTTGCATTTTAGTTTTTCATGGCTGATTTTAGCGTGCTCGTTTTCCAGGGCTGCTCGCTTGTATCACAATTTAGATGTCGACGGCGCGAAGCATAATGGCGGGGTGCTTCGTCTGTACCCTACTGCTTAATGCTGCTGCATATATATCTATATATACAAGGGCTCCGCATGGGTGCCGGCATTCGCCGGCACCCATGCTTCGGATAGGACTTGTACCTGGTACATTAGTTATTTGGTACCATCCTTATTTTTACGACAATGTGATGGCCCTCGCTCGTATTTCGATATCTGACGCCCACGTGCAGATATCTGACGCCCACGTGCAGAATCAAGGCAATGCCAAGGGTTGCAGGAAGAAGGGACTGCTGCGTGCTGAAATATTCAGTTCGCACAACCTCATTTCTCAGTCTCAACAGTCAGTCTCAGAGATGTAATCAGTCGCGTTCGGTGTTCCCTGGATAGTCTCGAGTCCTCAGGATAGTTTGTGAGATTTACGACAACAACAATCTGATGGCGCTCGCTCGTGTTTTGACATCTGACACATACTACGTGCAGAATCAAGGCAATGCCAGGTGTTATTGCAGAAAGAAGGAAACGCTACTGTAATTGCGTAATTGCTGATACTCAGTTCGCAACTTCATTTCTCAGTCTCTTGTCAGAAATGCACCAGTCGAGGTCCCGGTGGCGGGCTCAGTTTCAGTTTTGGCACGTGCGGCAAAAACACTTCGAGCCGAGCAAGCGGTTCCGCATGGATATGCGAAGTCGAGATATTTAAAAGCTGGCAACGGGGGGGAAATCTCTATGCTTTTCTGACTCTCGTGTGTCTAAGCAGACTCGTATCTAGAACTGTACACTACAACAGTAGTACTGCTGTGCAGCAGTACGTACTACACAACCGCACTCAGCAGTACTATACACACCAGCTGCTCGCTACGTCGTACATACAGTACTCGTACCTGGTTACTACTCGTACGTACTGCTGTTTGTTCTTGTACGTATTACAGCCAGGCACAACAGTAATATCTCTACACTGAAAAATAAGTACTTTTGTACTGAATCCACCCGAAAAAAAATCAGCCGAGTTTTCATTCCTCCGTGGATCTTTGAGTCTTTAATTGAGGCAAGATATTTTGAGTTGAGACTGTCACCACAAATATCTCTCTCAGCAGCAGCAGCACCACGCATATCATCCTCAGCGGCCAGTAGAGCCGAGGTATCTCCGCAAGATCCGCGCACTTCGAGGTCGCTGCGCTCGGCGGCGGCGCTTGAATCGAGAGTGCGCGCGGGCGGAAAGTCACGGGCGGAGGCTGAGGGGCGCGACCCTCAAGAAGAGCGGGCGAGAAAGCCAACGCGAGGCCTTCAAAACGAGTCCCGAGTGCGAGTCCGGTCTAAAGCGAAGTCAGAGCCGAACAGGTCCAAGATCACCTGAGTGGTCAATGCTCATTTCATTTATATCTATATATATGCAGCTAGCTGTTTGGTCTGTGTTGGCTTCCTGTGCATGATTCACAATACTGGTTCATAGTACGTGCGAACGTAGTAATAGTAGTACGTAAGTGTGCTACATGTTGGTACTACTGCCATTTTCGGGCTCGCATTCAAGGCAAAAGTCTGTGCACTTTGTTTTTAACGGTGGGCAGCATGGTGGCGTGGTGCTACGCGACTGCTGCTGCTGCTGCTGCTGCTTCTGCCTCTGCTGCTGCTCCTCCTGCTGCTGCTGCTGTTGTTCTGTGCGGCTATGCTTACTTGCGTGCATCCTTTGCTCGCAGTACGTAGGGAGGCTTAGATTTTGACAACAGCCGACAGCAGTTACTCATGGAAAGTTTGAGATTTTGGAGATCGCCGTCGAAGAAAATGGTCCTAATATAATGTCAGAGTTATATGGTAGGATAACGAAGTTGCATTTTGAGCAGGATAGAGACAAATCGGAATGTTTTGGATTTTCAAGACAGTCGATAAATAAGATACACAAGACAAAAACTAGTTTAGTACGCAACTTACTACAGCAGGGTGTTCAGAGGGGGATAGGCTTCAGTGGCCCGAGTTTAGTCACTTCAACATGATGGGAAAAACGGGGGGATTCTGAGGAAAATGGTAATTTGTCCAGTGACCTCGCACTGTGAAAACTCGTTGGCGGGTTCAACAGGTATTTGGGGGGGGGTCCTTCTCCAATGCCCATATCATAGCATGCAGAGGTCCCAGTTACACTTCTTCGATTTTGGCTGACCCACTCCGCCTCCTGACGATTCCACCCAAGAGAAAATCCACGGCATGTGGCCATCCTTGTTCACGCACGGGGTTTGTCGGCTGGGCGGGGCGCGGGGCGGGGCTACATCCCGACTAAGCCCCGATTTACTCCTCGCCGCCCCGCCTGCCCGTGAAGTTTGGTGGTACAGCACCAATTAAACCCGCGAAAAACCGCATGACAGAAATCGATGTGCTGCTGCTGCTACTGCTGTATGTCATGCATGTGTCTGTGGAGGTAATCCCTGTCATCCTGCTTCAATGTGTGCTCGAAGAACAAGAACAATAACTACTGCTGTGTCGGTCTGTACTGCTGCTGCTGTTGTTGGAGTAGAATACGTCTCACGCACTCCGCTACTTGGCTCTTCTATTCGATCAATGATCCATTAAAGGAGGGGATCCTTGATCCATGCCGTCAATAATCCATAAAAGGAGGCAATCCTTGACTCGCATAACGGGTTTGGTAGCTCGACCGCCCCGACCTGCTCCCCGCCGCAAAGCTGTCGAGGGTGGCAACAAGTACTCGTATTATTGCACCTGTACGGCTGAACGGAGTGCATTGCATTCGCAATCAATCGTCTATATTCGGTGTGTGTATGCCAAACAGTATGATGCCGAGTGGCGAAACTTGTTGTGTCGTTTCATTTGGCGTTACATTTTGGATGGGCATCATGGATCATGAAGCCGTGGGTCGTGGACTCGGACTCGCCCATGGCATGGGCCATGCACCATAGGTACCACGACGATTGAGTGTGCTCCGCATGACATGCACAAACAACTGTAACCCACTCTGCTTCCGGGTGATCGCTTAAAAACATTGTTCCACGGACACATACGCGGCGTTGCCAGCTGGGGCAGAGCACGGATAGGGGCTGCGCCCCGACCAGCTCCTCGCTGCCTCGCCTGTGAATTGGTTGAGCGTGTATTACTATGCCTAGCATTCACCATGTTCAGCGTTTTGTACGTACGTGGCTTCGTATTTACCGGTACGGGAACTGACACTTTACTGCTGTATCGACTCTAGGCTCTGGTCGCGCACGAAACAACTTAAACCCGAGCCGACCAAGAGCTTACCCCATTACAACAACTCAGATGGATTATGTATTTGTTGCGTGGTTAGCGACAGGTTATTCGGGTGCCGGTTGACGTTAGAGCCAAATTAACTTGTGTCAAACCAACTACCGAGTTGATAGCTGATTGGCGGCAGATCCTTTAATTGGTTGAACGTAGAATCATTGGCGAAGCATCGAAGATCGATCAGAAAGCAAGACCTCTGCAACGCGTGGGGTCTTGCTCTTCGAACCGCTTCTCTCTCCTCAACTGGTTGCGCCCGAGCGTGGCAGCCCGGAGTGCTGCTGTGGCTTCGGGTGTGACCCCTTCTTGTGTCCTTTGAGGCGTGTGATAGGTGTGCCTTTATGCCTGGTCGTACACTGTACTACGGTGTATTCCACACCACCGGTTAACTTACTTGCGCTCTCGATGTTAAACACCCCGTGTACTATACTCTAAGAGGTATGAAATATTTAGTGTGATAACAGCTGTGGTTGCACAGGAGTTCGACTGCCCTATTCTAAACAAGTACAGGCATGATGAAAGGGTTCCGATACCAGATAGTGGTTTCAGGCTTTGCTCCCACACTCCCAAAAGGCGACAAGGGGTGCCATAGCAGTGGTTTAAGCTTTCGCTGCAAGCTTGTACATATGTCGTGGTTGGCTGAGCAGCAGATGCCGTGCCTGGCTTGCTAGGTAAGCTGCAGACGCTTTGACTGACTGGTCTGCGAGCTGTTTTTTTTTGCATCGAGGAGGCATAGGTGCGGGTTTCCACCGAAACGCGTGATCGGTCCTTTAGTACCGGCAGCAGCAATCGCCGGGGCCGACGAAGTGTTTCCCCCACTGCGACGAATAACCTGTTGGCAGGCCCTAGCATCTCCTACAAAATCATGTTGCTGGTCTCCATAGTATTTTCTTGTACACTGAAACATCTGGGGGTTCTGCCTGCTTGCTCACGTCACGGTATCACCCAGCTTCACCCAGTTTACATATTGGGATCGTCATACTGAATATGAGGCATGGCATCCCAAGGGGTGTAGCATGCAACTACAGTAGTAAGCCGTCGCGGCCAAACAAACCTGTAAATAGTGTCTTGGAGCCCTTTCTCAGCAGGTGCTTGTTTTGGACTCTGTTTCGTACCGTACGTGTCCTATGTTCGTAAGGCAACGTATCTGCGCTCGAAAAGAGGCAATACGGCAATTTTCGTCCACCAAACTAGCGCCAATATACACGAAGGCAATAAAGACGAGATCAGGGACGGCTAAGATATGTCTTCAAGAATGTCTTAAGAGCCCGTGTTTACCAGGGGTTTGACTTGAACCCTGTTTCGTCCGTCGCGGGTCCTATATTTGTAAGGCAACGTCCCTGCGCTCGAAAATGAGCAACAAGGCACTTGTTTCGCACCAAAAATTGCCCGTGACCCCAAGGCAAACAGTGTAATTGCATGCGAGTGGGAATGGCCTTGGTTTCGTTGGATTCGAGTGGAGAGAACGGTTACACTGCTAAGAAAAACAAACAAACGAATGTCTTAGCCTCGGTAACATCACAGCGTTGTTGCTGTTGTAGTCCGCTGTTATTGTACTGTTGTTCATATTCCTTCTGGCGGGTGCATGCACTCACCCGTAATGCTGAGTATGTACGTTGAACTGTGTCGCCGCGTGCTATCAGGTTTTCGTGTGAAACTATTAGCTTTGATGTCGGATTGTGATGCAATCTGTACAAACTACAAGATTGACCAGCCTCTATCAACTTTACTTTTCAATTGCCCCTCCGCTTCCGCGCGTCGTGATTGCTGTGTGAGGTAAAAAACTATCACCTGCTTCTTTTCCGTTACTTGTTGCTTTCATCAACTGCGCAACGTTTAGATTTAGACACTCTTTTTTGTCCACAACGGACGGGGGACACAATATAAGATAGGAGCAGCAGTCAATCCATTTTTGGGGGAAAACTCCAAGATAGAACAATACTAAATCAGCATTCTCGTAATCCCACATTTTGTGTATATCGTCGAGCTATCGTAGGTTTTTAAAGGGTGTCGTTGGAACACTTGACCGCTTTATGGACGACGAATCAGGTGACGGTGAGGATGTTGATCGTTGTGTATTGCCTCAAGGAAGATGCCCGCCGATTTGAGCGAAATCGGCAAGACAGAGCTTGTGGACTTTATTATTGGTATGCCTTTAGTGTCGACATACTTACACCCCGTTTTAGAGTATTTCTGGTGCTTCTTCGTACTGCTTTTGACGCCCCCTTCTTCGATTTCGAAACTTCGAACGTCAGCAAATGGATGCGTTTCGGGCTCAGGAGCACACTGCTGCTAACTGCAAATCGCATGTTCCCGAGTGGTGCAGAAACCGTCGGACGAGTACTCGTATATAGTATGATATTACCTGGGCCAGCTCGTACCACTTCTGTTACTCTACTCTGACAAAACTTTTTTCAGCAATAACGCTCTAACTACTTTCCCACCTTGCCCGTCTGTGCCGTACCGGTGATGCATATACCCTACCTAACCTCTCCTTCCCGTTTATCTATTTACCAAACGCATCATGGGGCGCTCAGATGCAGTAAGGCACGTCTAAGACATGCTTTAGGGGAGAGTCCTTATCCAAGCGAAACATTTAAGACTCAAGACGGCATTTAACCACGTGTTCGAATGAGTGCAATGTTTTCCTGCTGCGGCGGGCTTTGCGGCGCGTGTTTTAGACCGTTTCTGGCGTTCATTGGCCGCTGGGGTTTTATATACAACGCAAAGGGGATACATCTGTGGTTGTTGGGAATTTCATTTAGTGCGAGCGAATGCTTGTTTTTTTCAATATCGGTAGCTCTTTTTGTAGGGCCCCCCTGTCAATACGCTCGCAGGTGAATCTACGTACGACCGCGGGGATGAGTTACACGCACCCCATGATATTTGAACACAAAACACACGACCACGAAAAAACTGAAAACCCCTCATCAGAGTCCGCGCATCCTTATCAAAACACAGGATAACAAGCGCCACATAGATAGCAGGACAGACGCCGCCCTCGCGCACACATGGACAAAGTCATGCCTGCAGGGCAGAGTCGCGTCTGCTGCACGTCACTGCACTTGCATGGAAATGGAACCGCCCCTACCGCGCCTCTGCCCCTATCCTGTCTTTTGTCTGCCTGGTGTTCTTCGGCATGTATGTGTCGAGACACCAACCCTTGGGCTAGCATAACGTGGCGAAACAGCTGCCCCCTGGGTTGTGCCTACCCAGGGCCTCGAAGGGGAAGCGCTCGTTGGGCTTTACCTACTGAGCTCTGCTGACCTCTCGTGTGCTCGCTGTTGTCCGATGCCTTCTGCAGAAATCTCCACCTCCGAACACAATTGGTTTACACCTCCTTGGGGCCTCTGACCTCACACGGCTGTTGTACGAGTACCCCTTTACGAACGCGTACTCGTACTGCGGGCTAGGTTTTTGGGAGGTGTAGCAAACCGAGAATGGTACAGCTGTTCGCCGAAGTGCAGGACAACAAGGGGTGACCACTGACCAGCTGCCGGAATGACGGGAAGTTAAACGGTGGCCAGCAGGGTGGGGTGTGATCGACGTACGAGTACTCATGTTGATCTTGCATCCCCTGCTTTCGTGTCGACGTTTGTTCCATGTTTTTTGTGGAGTTTGTTTTTCGTGTTTCATTAACAACCCCCGCACACAAGTTGACGACAGGTATACATATCCTGCTTCTCGAGTCCCTAGCGACAGCTTATGCTACATTTAATCACCCGCGTTGTGTGCTCTGGGGGTGTGGTACACAAGGTATAGGTTGATACACACTGTCGTATATGATAGGCAGGTATGAGCCCGGCATTGCCTCGCTCTTTGCTCAGGTGATGGATATACCACGTACAGCGAGTATTCAGTCGTACTTGGATGTGGGGAAGGTACCACAGAAATGTATGTTGGATTTGGGAATGCTGACTTCATCCACAGGCTCGGACCTGGTCCAGTACACGAACTGATAGTACCACGGGGCAGTAGCATATCTTACCTGTAGCTGCGGGCTAGACCCTGCCTGGCCCCGTTAACTCTGCCAGTATCTATCTACTGGAAATATCGTACTGCTGCCTCGATTTACTTGGCGATAGGTAGCCCAAGTCCATAGACTAGGCCCTAGCCGCGTGCACTGCTGTACTGGCAGTCCGGTACTACTGCTGTAGTGAACGATTCGGCATTTTCCCTTTCTCGTTGGTTGGACCCCTTTCCTGTATGCACTCCTACAAACATCACTGCTGTACTGGTATACTGTCTGAGGCAGCTGCCATCTGGGGCCTGGCCCAAAATTCAGAGCTTGTACGTCTTTGCTGCGAGGGCACTAGTAGTTGTGCCAGTATCACTGCTGTATACCTCGCCGAAAGCGCTGTCAGGGCCGGCAGTCGTTTGCATCCCTTACGCATAGAGATTTTTCGACAACGACGGGCGAGGCATAGTCCAATCACCACCACCACGACCGAACCGTATTAAATAATAAGAATATCGCGAATTGTATCTACAGGGGTTTCGAGTGGACGGGCTAGCCGACCGGCTTTGCTGACAACACCAAACACAAGGGTAAAATATCAGCAGGTTAGATATATTTATCAGTTCAGCGCGTATTCTCGCCCAGTTTATATACTTTTTCGACCCATTCTCCCTCGCTGTTCACTTGGCTTGTATGGGAAAAACTACGAAATATGTTTCAACAGTGAATCAGTTCGTATCTCCTAGATGCCTATTCACGCGACCCTGAGCTTTGGAATCTCAGTATGTTTTTCCGGCATCGATCTACTAAATACATTTTTTGTACTACGATTGGGATCTCTGCCAATATCTGGTACATTATACCTGGTATGTGGCAGGAAAAGTATTCCGTCCCACGTATTCTGTGTTCATCACGCAAAGGCCTCGACAATTATTCGTCTCGGTGTCGGTATTGGCCTATGTACGGTTATCTGTCCAGTGCACCACCAGCGATTCCACCAAAGACCCCAGCAGATTCAAGTTAGCAATTTTAGGTAGCCGTGTCGGTACGTAGTACACGGTATTACATCACGCCACAATAATGTAGACGTAACATTATGTTGACACGAGGGGCCGCGCGATTTCTTGGGATGCCATTTAGTGCAATGAGAGAGGATACTTTGCTACCTGCATCCATACCATATGACACGTGTAGGCGAAACGCTGTCAAAATGTTATATCGCCCACGAGCACCCCCCCCAGGTAGTCAATGTCCATAGACTGTGTGACTACAGCGATCAACCCGAGACGGGGTGGAGCGAGGACTGGCCATCACCGGGCTGAGGTTTGGTTCCAGTTCGTTCTTGCTGCCATGCCGAATTGCATGATGGAGTCAGGTCAATGGATGAGCTTGGAGCAGCTGCCCCTTTTGCTGAAATACTGTATTTACTTGGGACTACGCAGCAGGGGCAGACTCTGGCAATAATTTTATGCCTTCATTGCTTAGCTCGCTTCAACAGTACTTTCTTTGACAAACGTACATTTCTGGCTCTTTTCCCCCTCGGCAGTTCCGCAATATACCCATAAGCGGGCGTTGATCATGAACACCGCACCACAAACGTCTCGTTGTGTCTTTACGTATGTACGGTCAGTATAATCATCACCAAGAGTGTATCTGTGCGTTTTCGTGGTGCCTTTTTACCTAAACTTGTGAAAAGTCGCGTTTGCGTATTCTCAATATCGTCATTAATGTATACTAGGTTCTCGAACGGGAAGTGTATACACTTCGACTCAAATAACGTTTTCTCCCGCCACTCCCTCTGATGTGAAATGACTCAGGTAGTTCATCGCCGCCGGTATTTTTGCTGAGAATGGGTCCTTGCTTGCATGCCACCTGCACGACGAGAGCAAGCTATAACACCGAGGGCAGGAGGACGGCGGCGTACTGCAAACGGCATGCCGAGCACGGGATGGTGAATGTCATCAAAGGGTGTTGCTTACATGACTCCTGCACTACGATTCCAAGCTTCCGTCTCGAGGGCAGCAAGATAGCTATGTACTGCAAGCTACATGCTAAATATGGCATGGTTAATGTCCACAGCAAGAGTTGCTTACATGACTCATGTACGAAGAACCCGAGCTTCAACATCGAAGGGAGCAAGACGGCGGCGTACTGCAAGCCACATGCTGAAGACGGCATGGTTGTTGTCAAAAGCAGGCGTTGCTTACATGACTCCTGTATCAAGAGACCGAGCTTTAATACCGAGGGCAGCATAACACCCGCGTACTGCAAGCGACATGCTGAAGACGGCATGGTTGATGTCAAAAGGAGGCGTTGCTTACATGAGTCGTGCACGACGACCCCGTTATTTAATGTCGAGGGCAGCAAGACCGCCGTGTACTGCAAGCATCACGCTAAATATGGCATGGTTAGAGTCAAAAGCAAGCGTTGCTTACATGACTCATGTACGGTAACACCGAGCTTCAACGTTGAAGGCAGCAAGGCAGCGGCGTACTGCAAGCGACATGCCGATGACGGCATGGTTGATGTCAAAAACAGGCGTTGCTTACACGACTCATGCATGACGATTCCGCTTTTTAATGTCGAGGGCAGCAATACCGCGACGCACTGCAAGCTTCATGCTGAAAAGGGCATGGTTAATGTCGTAAGCAAGTGTTGCTTGCATGACTCCTGTAGGAAGAGACCGAGCTTCAGGGTTGAAGGCAGCAAAACGGCGGCGTACTGTGAGCGTCATGCCGAAGATGGCATGGTTGCTTTCGGAAACCGGCGTTGCTTGTATGACGCATGCACGACGACCCCGGTATTCAATGTCGTTGGGAGCAAGATGGCGGCGTACTGCAAGCCACATTCCAAAGCCGGCATGGTTGATGTCAAAAACAGGCGTTGCTTACATGACTCATGTACGAAGAGACCGAACTTTAATATCGAGGGTAGCAAGACGGCGGCGTACTGCAAGGGACATGCCCAAGACGGCATGGTTGATGTCAACAACAAGCGTTGCTCACATATATCTTGCGGTAAGCAACCGGCTTGGGGTTTATTGATGAGTGGAACGGCCACCACATGCCTCCGTCACAAGGGCGACATAATCGGCGGCCCTGTGATCAACTTCAGCGCAAGGTGCAAGATCAACGGCTGTGGTAGTATGTCGTGCTGGGGGTTGGATGGGAAGCAGCCTACGCACTGCCGTGATCATGGCCCTCTTATGCGCGGGCTAGCCTGCACTGTTGGGAGGACACGTAGCCAGAAACGTACTCGTAACCCATCGTACGATGCGGTAAGGGTCCCCTTGTTCAAAATGAAAACAGAGTGTACTTTTTGAGCGGTGAAGGTTCTGGAGCACGACTTGCCGAGGATTTCAGTTCGGTCATGTTCAGAGGCCTTCGATGGAGGAGGGCAGATAAGTGCGCCGAACATACGTCCTCCCAGGTCAAGCAAGGGGTTGTCTTGCCGTCCACGGTTAGGTCATAGACGGTTTCGCTTCTTTTAGGACTTACGTATCATAGGCCCCTTGGGTTGTCCGTTTCAGGACTGTTTGGGTTTAGAGGCGATCGAAAACACCGATGACGTAACCCGAGGTTAAATCGTCGCGAGTTTTCTTGTGAACCTCACGCCAGTATACAGCGAGCGGTTTCTAAACAATTTAGTCAATTTTACCAGAACGGCACCTGCTCGTGATTTGGCCATGTTTCAAGATTGTGGCTTACCGAGCAGGAATCGGCGATGCACTCCGAGTCTGCCGTGTGACTAACGTGTCAGGACAATTTATATCGAGTTGTTTCGACCATCGTGCCATTGTGTCGCGGGCCATGTGCGTGGCGTTAGGCGGGATCGCAAGAAGGCCGTCGTCGTGTGCAAGTACTGGTCAGAATATCGTTTGTTTTTAGGCTGTCTTGTGATGACCGTCCTCGGATTGCCTTGCAGGAACCTAGCCCAAGGCGTCTGGCAAGGACAGTCCTCATAGTTTCTATCAAAAGCGTGTCCCGGACCTCGTACGGCGCTGTCGATAAGGAGATCGGGCTCCTCAGGCAGTTGCGAGGTGTGAGACGGTATTGTTTTAGATGCAAGGGGCGCCTTTCGTTCCATCCAAAGTTCATCACACGAAATGACGATGGTGCAGGTAGGAGAGGTAATATGAAGGGGAAGTTCGGGTCATGCAATCATGTAGTTTCCTTTGACTTCAGGGTCAATGGCATCTTCTCGCTGCCACGTGCTCATCTGTCTGGATGCTTCAATTCTCATTCCTCAGTAGCACATCCACTGCGCGTCGAACAGCAACTCTATTAGAATAGGTTCGTCAATCAGCACTTCGAGCGGCTTTAGGAGTACGAAGATACGCATGTTGCCCATATGACCCCACTCGTGCCTTCCATTGTCTGCGAAGCTGCCCTTCGTCAAGCCTTGTTAAGTATGTCAATTTTTCTATTAGATATAATGAAATCCCAAAGCGTATCACGTCCCATTTATTGTATACGTTTTAAATTGCAAGATATTTATCGTTTCCTCAGTCGGGGGAGAGAGAGGTTCATCCCCTCGGCCAGATACTTGTATTGCAGCTTCCAGCGATACCCTACGTATCCCGACCACGGTATTTCACTGTCTCTCTGCCTCCTACGATACCGGCCGGGATTCTAACTTGTACGGCCTACAGGTGTCTCGGATGACCAATTCTCCGAATGGTATAGTACCGCTCGACTCATCCGATGTAACTCAAGTTCTGCGGTCCTTGGACCGGAGTCTCCAGAAGCATAATCCCAAAAGTGATGCCCGATTTTCAAGATTATAGGCGTGACAAGTGGCCCCAGTTTTCAAATTGCTCAGCGTGACAGAAGAGTGACCCCCGAAATCAAGTTAATATGCGTGACAGAAAAGTGACCCCCTGAAACCACACCGCGGGTGCTCCCTTGTCCCCTCGACCCTCAAAGCTCGTTCTTGGCGCACAGCAGCGGCGTCGCGACAGTATTTGCACACCTCGACAGCCAAGCACACACCATGGGCCTCGGCCGAGTATCGGCATCTTGGTGAGCGCACGCCGAGCACAGCAGCACGCTCGCCGAGCACGCCTCCAGCAGACCCTACAAAAAAAAACCAAGGGTACGCGCGGTGAAGGTCGGGACGGGAAAATTTGGTCGGGACCGGAACGGTACGGTACGGGAGTGGGAAACCGTAATATTTTTCGTTCCCGGCCGCGATTTCCCGACCGTTACCATCGTCAGTTTGTGTTCCCGAGCTCTACCGTCCCGTGGTAATGGCCGTGTTCTCGTTCCCGACTGTTTCCCATCCCACTGTCTGCCCATTCCCGACTACTCCGGCCCTGCTGTCCGCCCAATCCTGATTATTCCCATCCCACTGTCATATAATATGTGATCCCCGTCCCATCCCGACCATGTGGGGCACAGCTTGTCCCATCCCGCATCTCACTTTTGGGGCAGATATTCCCATACCATTTACCGCCGGTTGTTTTCATTTTCCCATTGCATGACCATGGATGGATGCAAGTGCGTACGTTGTTGTACGAGTAGACTGGAGGTGACTGCAGATATTCGTGCGTCTATGTACGATTTGTTTATATTTCCGAACTTTAAACAAATCGTATACGCGCGAATGAATACATATTTTAGTTTTCAATTTTTTCTCTCTCGTTTTTTTAATTTGCACACGAAGTTAAAAATTGTATCAACCATTCACGCGGCCTCACTCACACTTCGCTATTTGAAATAATGATTCGGAGGGGAGGGGAATTGTTTGGATGAGATTGGTGGTATTCGACGAATTGGGTCAACTTTTTCATTCTGAATGAATAATGCCCTGCACATTGTCGGAAGGCATATAATATAATAATAATGGTACGACGTATATATAATTAATCGGTCGATGGTTTTAAGCTTGCGTTTCGTTTGGTGTTTCTGGTGCAGATTCGTCCCAAGTGGGTGTGTGGGCATTGTGGAGAAATGGGAAGCGGGGGGTGGTCGTAACAATACTGATGTGGCTTTTGTTCCTGGAACCCCTTTTCGTTTTTGTTTCTGGATTTGACTTGTCCGGGAGAGGGGGAGTCGGGTTTTGAACACCATGATGATATCGGTTCGTTCATAAGGAGACCAACAAAGCGTCCGGGTAAAAACTTCGTACCAGGTATGTGTATACACTTCCGGTCAAGAGAGGCGATAATACGAAAATAACACCCTGTCTGTGCTCCGGACTCGATACTCGGAGTATGCCAAGTGTGATATTCAAAATGCAAACAAAGCGTGATCTTGTGTACCAGGTATGTATGTATGTACGCACCATACTTTTTTGTTTTGTTCCTGTTCTAAATTCTCGCGAATGTTATACTCGTGTATCGTAGCATATCAACACGTTGAAGTCACAAGTCGGTAATATATGTTTAGTAGTAGATATATAAAAGCTACGAGGAGTACTCGTACTCGAAGAAGACTTTTGATTATAATTCGCTCTTTTCAGCCGTTGTCGCCAGCCTGTGTTCCCGACCGTGTTCCCAACCATTCCCGACTGCGTTTCCCGACCGTATTCCCAACCGTATTCGCGACTCGGTTCCCGACCTATTCCTGACCTATTCCCGACCCGTTCACCTATCATTTCCCGTACCGCCGAAAGTTGGTTCCCGTACCGTACACGTACCGCTAAAACTCGGTTCCCGTCCCGTCCCGTACCGCCAAATAATCGTCTCTTCCCGTCCAATCCTACCAAGCAAATGGTTTCCCACCTTCCCGTCCCATTCCCGTCCCGCGGTAAACAGACGGGAACATTTTCCCATACCGCCCCTCGGGAAGACCCAAAACACTTTCCCACCTGCGGCGGGCAAAACGGTCCCATCCCGTACCGCGCGGAAAAAAATTCGACCACTGGGAGTTCCACATTTATTATTACTGTTTTTGATTAGGGGGTGGGGGGTCCTGATGGCTGTGGTGACAAGAAAGCAAGCCACGACGGTTGCATGACATGAAAGCAAGTCACGACACCTCTCCACCACGTGTATGAGTACAAGCCACGCCAAAACCAACTGCTGTTGTTGTGGTCTGGCGCCGCGAAGAGACGCGCCGAGTGCGCTGTACTGGGCGTAGAACCCAAGCGCCCGAAGCCACGCTGGCTGCCTCTGGTCTGGCGGCGACGCGCCGGGTGCGCTCGAGTCGACCTGTCTTGGTACTTTGTAATTTGACACAAGGAAGCATCCGAAGGTTGACTGACTAGTGCTGCCGTGCTGCTGCTGCTGCTGCTGAAAAATCTACGAGCACGGAAAGGCGCGCGCCGACTGCGCTTCCCTTCGAGTCTAGGCCCGAGCCCTCGCCCGCCTAGTGTAGTTTGGCGACGGAGAGACGCACCGATCGTCGGCTGGTCGTCGGGCGCGAAGCAACGTCGCTGTGTCACCATCCAACTCATCGATCGTGCTGCTGCTGCTGCTTGCTTGCTGCGTGGATAACATCTGGAATTTAGAGATCATGCCATTTTTCGATCCGGTCAGATTTTGCACAATCAAGAGGCCGTTTCCTATGCGGTTCGATTTCGAGCTTCAGATTTGTATTTTTCGATTTCGAAAACGAAAGCACCGTCCTATGCAGTCCGATTGTGCAGTATACAAGCAGTATACTCCGAGTATCGAGTGCATTTCGTACTCCGAGTGCTTTAGAGTATAAGAGTACTGGCGGGCTGAATACTTGGAGTACTTGGAGCATGAGCAGTACTGAAGCCCCTTGGAGTACAACGAGTACCCGCAGTATCGGACCCCGAAATACTCCGAGTACAAGCAGTATCGAGAGTGTTCATACCCGACTACTCCGAGTACGAGCAGTATCCCGGAGTACGGTATTGAACCCCGAAATACTTTGAGTACAAGAAGTACGTGAAGTGTCATATCTCCAATACTCCTTACTTTACTTCAAGGTACTCGGAGCATCATCTTTCTGTGCAACATTGAAGACATCGAGGAATTACCCCTGAGCCCGCGGGAAAAACGCCGGACAAAGACTTGCAATTTTTTCAGGACTGGGGACTAGCAACGCGAATGATACTTCGATTGCGATACTAGCACTTGGACAAAACTCAAATTTGCTCGATATTAATGGCCCGTTCTCAACACCTTATTTTTGAGTAAGACCGGAGACTAGCAACGCGAATGTTACTCATTCGATTGCGATACTAACACAATAAACCATGACGGAAAATAGTATGTGTTCATCCGTAATATCAGGTACTCGTGCCCCCCCCCTTCGAATTGGAAAAATAGGGAGGGGGGGGGGGCGGCAGAAAACGAGGCTTAAGTTCCTGGCTTGGATGGCCAAAACAAGCGAATGCCTAACGTTGGTCCGTGCTCATACCCGACTTCGTGCTTGCTCGTGGAAGTCATGGGGGTGCTGAGCTACATGCGATGCCTTTCTCGAAAGGACTGCGTACAGGAGCCTACATCCAAAACCCAAACTTTCTCTATCCCTGTTCCCGATACAA
This sequence comes from Saccharina japonica, assembly GCA_008828725.1. Classification (NCBI taxonomy): domain Eukaryota; class Phaeophyceae; order Laminariales; family Laminariaceae; genus Saccharina; species Saccharina japonica. The sequence continues at coordinate 299,094 of MEHQ01000469.1, forward strand.
ACATTCCTCATTGTCTCTGCGAATATACCCTGATGTCTCCGGTACCTCGTTTGCGGAGATCGTTACTTCGTCTACGGACAAAACTACCAGATATTGTATGTCTTTCGAATTGCATTATTCCCCGGTGGGTACCGCTGGGGTCCTTCAGAAGCATTAAAACACGTAGTCCGTCCGTCCGTCGCACGTTTCGTAAGGCCCAGGCGTGACTATCGACAAAATCGCTACTTTGTCGAGCTCCCGACAGCGAGCAGTTACCCCTCTGCGACACCGATCACCGATAGTCCTCACGGAGTCGGTCATCCTCAGCCAAACCCCGCCTCGTAAGCAGCTGTCTGTGTGAAGTTCTCATATTTCACCGGCAGCCCCAATTTCTCTTTTTTTGTTTTTCGTTTTTCGGTGCGACAATCCCGAAGCTCCTGTTGCTAAAAGTGGTTGACACAACAAGGCGAGCCCGATGAATAATCAGGCTTCGCAACCATCCTAGTCACTCAACGCCAAAGCCAAAAACAAACCTCCAGACAAACATTCAACTTGCGAAACGGGGCGACCAGACGCGTACCCGCACCCGCACCCAGCGGATCTCGCAACACAACCACCGACGTCCTGGAGGTCACGGTGCATGTACAGACCCTGCGAGGCGCTGCTCGTGACCTTGGCTCCGCCGCCGACCAACCCCCCCCCCCCCTTCCCCCCTATAAATGTATGATATATTTATAGGTTGGGTTGGCGTCGGTTGGCAACGACGCTGTAAAACACGCCACTCGCTGCGTGAGCTAGACAACCAGGGTGCCGTTTTTTTTTTTTTTTTTTGGCGGTCACCAAAGCTGGCGGTCAAGTAGATCATTTGTGCGGGGTGGAGAACCTTTGCTCCGCACAAGGGGAATGGTCGTATCACGTAGTGTTAATATGGTAAGGCATCCGCGAGGCAGTTACATAGTAAAACCCATTGCTGTCTCCGGAAGTGGCCACACCAGAAATTAAATTAACTCATTGCAGCTGTCGTCCATATGCAAGTCCGCCTCAGAGGCGGTTCTTAGCAGGATGCAGCTCACCCTCCATGCGACTCGCCCAATACCTCACGGCGCTTCGCGCTTGGTGCAAGCAATGTCTGCCTGGTTGGTGAAAACCCAACGTGCTCCGTCCCGGCATTGTAGGGATGCGAGGGTCTATAGTCGTATGACTACGGCCGTGCACGACATGAGTACACCCCCCCCTACGGAGAAATATCGAAGTACGTTGATATCCTACAAGGAGTTGCACAGGGATGTACGTTATCACCTAACCTATTCAAGGTATATATTAATGACATGATAGTAGCAGTAGAAGCAGCATCGCACGGAGTCGTGGTGGGGGAAGATACGGTATCGGGATTGATGTTCGCGGATGATTTCGTCTGCATATCAGAAACACCCGAAGGACTGCAGAAACAAATATTGAAGGCACTAGAGTACACCAGGAAGTGGAGAGTGGCCGCGAACGTAAAGAAGTGCGCAGTAGTTGTATGTAACGAAGATAAGGAGAGTCCGGTAACTTGTGAGTGGAAGTGGGGAGAAGATGAATTACCGATCGTAGACCAGTGTACGTACCTTGGCGTGGAGATCTCAAAAGATTGCTCTTGGGATGCACACATAAATAAAATAATAGGCAAAGGTAAGGCATACGTAGGCAAGATGGAAACAGTACTAACAGACTCACACCTTGATACTAGAATTAAGAGATGTATACTGATGAATGTGATTGTACAAAAGCTAGAATATGCAGGAGAAGTATATGAAGGGAACGCGAAGCTTGTAAAACAGCTGGAAACAGTACAGATGACAGCAGCTAACAAAGTACTAGGTTGCTGAAGTACGACGAGTAATACAGTATTGAGAGCAGAACTAGGAATGTACCCACTTAAGACAAATAGAGACGTGCGTAAGTTGAAATGGCAATATAAAGTAAAGAACATGCCAAATAAGAGGTTGTCAGCCATAGCTGATAAAGCTATATGGGAGAAAGTAAACAAAGGGCGAGCTCGAATAAGGTGAGATAGCGTAGTCGAGAAAGTATGGAAGGATATAGGAAACCAAAAAGAGATGCTGGCCATAGAGAAATTTAGCGGATACAAGACAGAAGTAAAAGAAAGGATAGAATAAAGGGAAAGGCTAGCGCTAAGAAAGAAGATAGAAGGGGAAGAACACTTAGAGATTTACGGGGGGTTGAGAGAAGGAATAGGAATGAAAAGGTATCTGCATGGCCCAATGGACTTCGCGAAAAGGCTTGAACTGCGATTTCGTGTACTGGACCTGGACCTGCCAGAAAAAAGGAGGAGGTATACCAGTAGCCGGGATGAGGAGGAAGTAGATGCACAGATGTGCCCATGTGGCAAAGCCATAGAGAGTAGGATTCACATAGTGGGAGAATGTGAAAGGTATAAGGAGGAAAGGGATGTGCTAGAGGAGGAGATGAGGAAAATAGACGAGTGTGACATAGAGCAGTTTGGTACACTAAATAGTAGCGAGAAAACGATCGCTTACTTAGGAGATAGATGGTGGCCACAGGCGGCGAAACAGGAAGGGGATAAGATTAGCAAACAGTTTCTTTGTAATATATGGAAACAACGTAATGAGCGCCCAAGTGTTGGAGGTGTCCCTATTAGGAGTAGGAACGGTGCTCCGTCTCGAAAGGGATGCGTGGTCAATGGTCAAATGACTAAGGCAAGCAACAAATGAGTACGCCCCCCCCCCCCCAATTCGAGCGAGCAAGGCGCGGCCGTAGTACGTTTCGGCGTTCGAACCGACGGCCGCGACCCTCCACCCACGCGTAACAGTCGCCGGTGAGATTGTAGCTGGCGTACACCAGCTGCCGATGACGCCAGCCAAACACGCTCAGTGGGTGCAGGCGGCGGCGACAAGGGGAGGGGGGGGGGGGGGTCACCGATGTTTGTTCAACGGTGTGAGGTGGAATGAGTGTATATTTGCCCTCCGCCCCCGTAGAGGGTTAGGCTTCACCTGGTGTGCGTGCAGTGTGATGCGACGATCCGATGTGTGTCTGTACAACGTAACAGTCTGCCATCGACCAAAAAAAATGTCCATCCTGGACATTATTTACATTCACGTCTTATACTATACCGTGTTTGAAATATAAAGTTAGACATTGAAAATTGTATATTCGTGATGGCAAACACAAGAGAAATTGATGCTGAGATCTTTAACGGAAACCAAACGTCACACTAATAACAAGTAATTATGCAACACAGCATCAGGGAAAAAAAACACCAAGACCGGCCAAAATATGCTAAAATCAATCGTTTTGGGATAAATCCTCAATATCTCACGAACTTTCGTTTTCTAGATGGAAGGGGAAAAAGACCTGCGTGTATGGCTTCAATTCATTGTTTACCGCCCTCCACATAAAACCCCACACCCAATTATTCAATGTAATCTTGAACAAAAGGACCTCCAAAATCCGCATTTTTGCCGATATATCTGTCCGTTTATCGATTTGTTTGGAAGAGAAAAAAAGTCCAGGCGCAAATGTGACGAGCTAGCTAAATACGCAGTCCAAACGTTGTGTGGCAACATCACAATCCACCTAAGCTTGGACCAGAAATTCACGTTTTTTGCAAACATCAGGCAAAATAATATTAATTGAACAGAAAATCGACGTGTTGTTATCTCCGTCTCGAGAGCGCCGTTTCAAGGGTATCTCTGGTTTTTCCAAGAGCATACCCATACCCAAGATAAGCGTTCCTTGTTGATGGGGGGATTTTGGATATTTGGAGCCCGACGGAATATACGTATAAATATATATATACATTTGGTACATATCCCCATATAATAGTGTGCCACCCTGCAAGGGCTGACAAAACTATGCTCACCACCACGACCTCGACAAATAACGGCACCAGTCTCGACAATTAACGGCACCAGTCTCAGGTAGTTGTTTCACCGCAGCAGGAGTAAGCATATCACTGGCAACAAAACGGCCGCCCGGAAGTAACTGATGTCGTAATACCACGGACAGTATTCGTATTTAGTATACATTGAAAAAAATGATTTATGTGCCAGACCGCAGGACACCTCACATATATCGTGTTGCTCCATACATCGGATTGGCAACGTGAATAGCCCCGCGGCACCCAAATTCACAGCAAAAGTGTCTTTCGTCGGTGCCTGTTCCTATCAATAGTATTCTCGCGTGTTTGCAGAATATATCCTGCATGAAAGATCAATAAGTATGTACGAATAGGATAAGGTACAGTATATAGTGTCCTGCCAGTTTTGGACGGTAAGAAGCCCAAACCCTAATGGGCTGTCCCACGTAGGAGGTTGGCAATGTGAGCCGCACGACGGCGACCAGTCTTCGCAGAGCACGGGGTTGTTATCCGTGACGGCACTGCATGTGCCCCTCTACTCTTGTATTTGTACAAGTAAGTAGCTCAAGAAGGGAACGGCAACCAAACAATAAAATACACCACTGTAATTCGTACACGTATGGGCTCCTACCAGTTTTAGACTATAGAAAGCCTGAATCAGCTTTCGTTGTTGCATGTAAGGGGGTTGGCAACGTGAGCCGCATAACGTCCACCCGACACAACAGCTCACGGGGTTGTCTTCGGCGCCGGGACGACCTAATTGTGCCTTCCCTGAGTGTATCTTTGAGCCGCCCCCCGGCCGTCCATCAGTAGTATGCATGGGGTGTCTTGGTATCTCGAGGAATATATTATGCTCTCACCGCGATAGTCTCCTGTACGTTTGAAGTCGCAGGGGGGGGGCGAAGTGTACTGTGTTGCACCCCATGAAAGGGGGCTGGCCACATGAGCAGCGTACCAGCAACCCCAATTCGCTGTTTTCGATGCCGTGACTGCCTATCGCTACTCTCTTGTGTGTTTTTGTACGTTAAGTAAAGACGTGTAGACAACATAAATAAACCTACGTACACATCTGGTACCGTGTAGTCTCTTGGCGGTTTCAGGCAGCACATAACTCCCAGGTGTACTCCATTTCCCTATTTACGGGGGTCGTCAACATGCGCAGCGACGCGGCCAGCGCGCCCACACAACACGGGGCTGCCGTTGCGAAGGGTCTATTCAGTAAGTGACCCACAATTATTTCGCAAAACAAAAGATGAGGCAGGGCACCGCCGCATATACCTACGTTTTAGCCAACATTGTTCTGCCTCCGGTACCGGAATAGTGCGTGCCAACTCCAATAGTGTGTTTGTACAACTTGCCGAAAGAAAGGGTAGAAACCCAAACTACACATGACACCCATCAGGTGCGGCATAGCCTCCTGACAGCTTCAGACCGCATGGAACCCCAAGTACACCGTGCTTCCCCATATATGGCATTGGCAGCATAAACAGCAATGCCAAACGACCACAGAAGTATCCAGCCCACAGGGCTGTCTCCATAAGGTCGTCATTTTGTATAGTAATGTATTCTATACTAGTTTTCGTTTTTTTTCCAGTATAATTTGATGTTCCACGTTTTATCACCCGCGAGGGGTGGCCGATATTGATCTCTCCACGACAGCCTCTATCCCCCTCCCTCAAGCACCTGGGTGGGTGCGCCCTCTACCGCGCCATCATTCCGCGTACCGCAGGGCACCTGGGCGCAGACGAATACATGTGAATAACGTGGGGAGGCCTGGCAGCTTTGTGCTCCCTACCCCCTACCCTCCGTTTCAAGTGTACAACCCACTGTTGAGACAGTTGCCTCTGCATCAAACACCTCCCTGTCCCTAATCTGCGTACTAGACGAAACGCGCGATCCCCCGTCAATCAGCGTGAGTTGCGTGTCCCGAGGCGAGGGGTTAACCGCCGCAAACCAAGGATTCGGGAAACAAGGGTTAGTTGCGACCGCCGGACGGTCACCTCTGAAACACGTAGCGCACGGGTATGTATTTCTGCGTATGTGTCCATGTTCCCCCGGCTCTCGCCCAGGATCGTTTTGTGTCGTGCTACCATCCGGTGTTTGTTGTTATCTTCAACTGGTTCGCGTCGGCCCCAAAATGCATATCCATTTGTTCCGCTGTAGAGAGGCTGCCCCGAATGCGATCGGCAATAGTCTCCTGTCGGCTTCAGGTCGCAGGACACCCAAACTCTAGGATAGAGAGCCAGTAACCTAATTCACATGGGGCACACAAATATTCATCGAGAACCGCATTTTGTTCTGGTGGGTTCAGCCCCGCCCCCTCCAATGTACCGTGTTGGCAGTGATCCCAACACACAGCCTTCATTGCAAAGTGCATTATCCCCCAGTTCACCAAACCTCATCAAATATCATAACTAAATCAGGAGTAAATAATGGTGCCCGCGACCGGCCATCTGCACTGGTGGTCGAACGCTGATAGGCTTTTGTGGTGTGTTTACATCCGGGTCGACCAGCAGGGGGCATCCCCTCCCCTGCCCCCGCAGTGGCGTGCCCGCAGTCTTCAAGGCTAACCCGCACTTTGCTGCAGCAGCGCTGTGCTACCCCCCCTCCCGATGTTTACAATGTAGGCTACAGCCCACCCCCCATCAGTTTACCTTCCTTTCCTCTAAGCAGGTGGTCGTATCGATATGGTTTCATCGTGCCATTCCACCTGGGTCGCGAAGGGGGGGGAGGGCGGACCCCCCCTGCCTTCAGCATAAACACCCGCTGTCTCCACAGCGAGCCTGTCTCCTTCTGTTTCCACGGCAAGCAACAGGGAATCATCCCGCATGGGACTGCCAGAAAACACGAGGTATATCTATATTCTTGTATGGCGAGCCTGTGACAAGAAGGGTTAAAATCCTCAAACAAACGTACTGCCGTGAACCATGTGTTAAGCCCAAACGAGGTCTCCCTCTGCAGAGTAGGCAGCTCAGGTGTCGGCCAGCACGATGGTGGAATTGCGGGCCGCCAGATGCACCTCGTTGCAAGATATGGTAAACATTGCTCAAACTTACGGGTAACAAGAGCTGTCGCGGTCTCTCCAAGCAGTAGCTGTAATTTTGTACATGTATTTATCTCAGGTATACGCAGACGTTGATGATACACATCACACATACCATTCGTGCACTCCGTACCTCAATTAATATCACACAACCGTTTGGACTGGTAAAAAAAGAAAGCTATACAATATAATATCTTCAGGATCAATCTTGGGGAAACGAGATACGGTACGTGCAGCTTGCCAGAAGTTTAACCAGCGACGTATCACATCGCGCTACGCCAAAGCAGCCCCTTTTATATATGAACTGTGTGGAACCACGTGAGTATGTCAGTTCAGTCTTGAACTAAGATGCCTTCCACTCCGATATTGTTTCCTGATAAGCACTTTACCAACGAGATGCGTGATAGCTCTGCCAGGAATCTCGTTTGCTGTCTTTAGACCGCCTCCTATTTTGTCCCAGATATTTCGCCGCTAAAATATTCAGCGAGAATGTTGCGTTGTTCATGTAATTCCTGCACGCGGAGCGCATATTTCGATGTAGAAGGTAGCAGAACAACGGCGTATTGCAGGCAACATACTGAGGACGGCATGGTGAACGTGAGACAAAGGCGTTGTTAACACGACTGCTGGACTATACGCCCGGGTTTCAACTTCGAGGGTAGCGAGACGGCGGCGTACTGCAAGCAACGCGCTGAGCACGGCATGGTGAACGTGACAGAAAAGCGCTGCTCACACGACACCTACACTAAACGCCCGAGGTTCAACAACGAGGGTAGCAAGACGGTGGCGTGCTGCATACAATATGCTGAGTACGGCATGGTGTCAATTGCTGGAAGCCGTTACACGCACCACTCCTGCACTCGACAACCGAGTTTCAACGTTCAACGACGCAAGACGAGGGCGTACTGCAAAACCCATGCGAAGGATGGTATGGTGCACGTTAAGCAAAAGCGTTGCCGTCATCCATCTTGCACTAGACAACCGAGTTCCAACGTTGAGGGTAACGAGAGGGCTGCGTACTGCAGAGCCCATGCAAAGGACGGCATGGTGAACGTTAGGGAAGAGCGTTGCTCACATCCCTCCTGCACGAGACAACCGAGGTTCCGCGTCGAGGGTGGCAAGACGGCGGCGTACTGCAAGCAATACGCTGATGAAAACATGATATCCGTCTTAAGGCGTTGCTCACATGACGGATGCAATAAGTTCGCTAGCTGGGGTGTAAACCCCAATGACGTGACCGCCGTATGCGCCAGCCACAAGTGCGACCTGTTGGGCGACCACGTGGTCTACTTTAGTGCTAGGTACCGAGCGCATGACTGTGGAAAACAAGCGCGCGGGGGCCTCGACGGGAAGTGGCCCACCCACTGCCCTCATCATGGCAGTCTCCAAACCGGACTCGTTTGCACGGTCGGGACGGTGTTCAGGAAGGCAGACGTGCACAGCCTATCCGACGGTGCAGTGAGAAGTCCGCCATTCAACATAAAAACTCAATAATACTGAGTGCGCGTTTTTTTTTACATTTTCGAAGTGAACCGGGACATATTTTAACTCTGTTATTCTGTTCGTGCTGGCTTTCGCCTGCGAGCGCACAGCCTAACGTGTTGCCACGGCTGTACCTTTCTGGGTTGCGGCATTATGTATTTGGCTGGTGCCCAAAGTAGTGTCCTCTTCATCTGATATGTTCTAGGCTCGCTATTTGAAGCGTGGGGAACACAACTCGGCATGGTGTAACGAGGACAGACTGGTCGGGTAGCCAATGTCAAGCCTACCTCTCCTGAAGAACGTGTTTCGCGAGCATGATAGAGTGGAAAATAATTACCTCTATGGACGCATGGTACGATGAAGGATAGTACGTTTTTACCCGATACATTTGTGACGGGACGAGCCCTTCAACGTAGGAACTATCTAGTATCCCATTTGTGTTGCCCATTTGCGTTAGTTAGCACCTAGGCCATGGATAAATTCGTCGGGTTAATGTTATCCCTATATATTTATCAAAATTCAGTTTTGGGTGAAGCTATGTGGGGCATCTTGAACGAAGGGTCTAACACAATTTGACATGCTCCCCCACCGTATCATGGTTTTTAGATCGGACCGTCATTCTGCGTCCTGAACGTGTTTTTGGACTGGGTGGACGAAAGCACGTTAAAATGGATAGTTTGGACTCTGCCGTCATACGTCAACAGCTACGATTTAGCGGGGGACGCGTGCTGCATTTTTTGGCTGAAATTACTCGTGGATGATCGCACTCCCTAACCTTAAGTCGCCGGACTTTAATTCTCGTGTTGCACTATTGTTTTTTGTATACTCAGTTCATTGTGTTATTCATCGGATAGCCTTTTTATTTTCCTCCGAAACCAGTTTTTGGGGTGGAATATAGAGCTTCTGCAGAGTCCATTCTCCGAAAGAACAGTGGTGCGCCTCTTCTGTAGCATGCGTCGGAAAGCTGATTGTTAATCCCGAAAAAAGTACTCAGAGTACCCCGAACATATTAGTTGAGTTCCGGATACACCACCAAGTAAACCTGGTATGGGTGTGGTAGTTTGCCTTTGCATTGTCGGACGTTTAACTGCCGGAGACGGAGACGCGAACGCTTACACGTATTTATTTACGTACCCCAATGACTGTAATGCCCTTCGGATATGTGATTCAATTACGTATTCGGCCCTTCAGAGTACGCTATGGGGCATCCCCATGTCTTTACACTCAGTACACGAAGGCCTTACGGCTTCTCTCAAACAGGCCTTTCTGGCCTATCCTGGCAGAAGCCATCAACGGCGCGGCCAGAGGTGTATTAATGCTCGCCACGTAGACGTGATTCCCAACACTGACATCAATAGATCGCCCCCTCAAGAGTAGTTGGACGTCTTTATTTTTGCACGTAGACAACGTAACGGCCTCCTATACCGGAGAATCGAACCAAACAGGGTTTGTGTAAAGAGACGATGAGGTTTGTCTTTGAAGGGGACTGGGATGTACAGTAGTATAGTTGGTTTCGATTATTTGGAAGGGGGTGCACGTAGCCGTTCGTTCTTGGAAAGGCACCACGTGTGGATCAGCATCCCGACTTTGTGGGCAAGCAAGCACGAGGTTCTTGCTGCAAGCGTTAACAGACGTGGGGTAGTCGGTGGGTTGCTCACCCATACCATGATATTTTGCCTGTTTTCTGCTGCTCCACCCTCCCATGTTTCCTTTCGAAGGGGAGGGGCGGGGGGTAAAAGTAGCCGGGGCCCCAGAATATCTTTTTTCGTTCTTGTTTTTCCCTCGAGTAATAACCGAGGAGTGGAACAGTACCGTACCATCCAGAGGCTTTGTCGTCCGAGACAATTGTAAGCCGTACTACATAGTTAGGAACCCGGCCGACACTACAGTGGGGAGAAAGAGACGGTAAAAGTGGGTGTTCGAGATACTTACTGAGTTGCCGGAGGTAATGATACAGGTGTCTGACCGAGGGGAGGAATATTTCTCTCCTACGACTCAGAAAACGATGACGGCATTGCAATTCGAAAGATTTAAAATAAATATGCTATTGATTCCCATGTTGTATCATGTTTGATGCCCGCGGTACGCTACTCCTTCTGGTAGTTCGAAGGTAGCCCGACATAAGTTTCTGAACAAATATAATGGTCACAGCACGGCTAAACTAGCCCGCCGGGTGGCCGAGGAGCGTGCAGAACCGGCGCCTAATATATGGTAGGAAAATAACGCAATGCACCCCGTATGGTGACATTGGAAGTGCTGCACGCTCTTGATGAACTATGAATAAATACAGCTTTCAACGTGTTGGTGTGGTCGCTCCCACTCGACATCGCGGTAGAATTTACAGCTACACACTGTTATACCCCTATAGCTGTCGAGGTGTAGACCGGGTTAAGTCCCTAATTTTCGCTGCTTTGACAAGCAGGTCGTGCCCCCCGCAGTAGTCTCGACTGTCTCCCGCCGGCTGGATGGGCAGCGCACCGGTAGACGCTTGCTGCTTGCATCTGCCGTACGACGGCAGTGTCCATTCCGATAATAGCTCAGACTGGAGATGGTCGCTTTTGTCTGCGGTTTCGCACGGACGAGTTGAGGAGTATATCCTTTAAGACACGTGCAGCCGCGTGCCGACACCTTCGTGCGGAACACACGAAGCACCGTCTTGCAGTTTGTATGTAGCTGGTATTTGAGATACCGAAGAGTAATGGTATGGGGCATCCGAGAGCACGTGTAGAGACACTGGAACAACCCTACTGTCCGTTAAAATGGGTTGTTTGAGTAATACGGGCGTGAGCTTCAACGCGCGGTAGACGCTTGTGCGATGTTCTCGCCCAGTCCTACTATTGTAGTTCCAATCGCAGCATGGAGACAATAATTCCGCATTATCGTTCTTTCCTTCGCTGTACACTGTCTTAAACCTCAAACTGCGACTGTCACTGTCCGTTTCTGTTACCCTCCATCGTCGCACTCCTCGGCGCAACTCATCAAATTTACGCGTATCAGGCGAAGCAGTAAAAACCAGCTTCCACTCATGAAACGCTGTTGGTACAGCAGCTGCGATTGTGTAAGTACTACAGTACAGTATATGCGTAGAAGACAGTACGCAGTGTTACCGCCCGATGGTGCCATTGTTTGTGTCCCACAGGGCTCTCCCTCGCCTTCCTCCGACATATACTCCCTCGTCCACTGTACCGTTCACACGCCCCTCCACCAAACATACTGCTACGCTACATATTTTACTCTCTAAACATACTTTCTAGGGCTAGTTGAATCAAAGTATGCATTCTTACGAGGGGGACTATGTTTTATAAAGATCGGGCCGAAGCCGAGAAAAACTGCACATGCTGCCCTGACGCGGAAGCAAGGGAGATCGCACAACATCAAGAAAACGACAGCAGCATTATACACAGGGGATCCCAGCGACCTGTTCATACCCGGTATATTCTGCGTGCACTCTTATAATATAGAACGCATAATTCCATCATGGAAGAGATGAGAGCGGCAGCAATCCTGATCCTTAATTTGCTTCGTTTGATGACGCCCCGGCCTCGGGGTAATGTTGCTATTCACAAAAACGAGATTTCTTGCTGAAACTGTCTGTGCTGCTACAATACTGCCCCGAGCTACGATAGGTCCGGGGAAACTACCTGGTTCAACTGCCTCGAAACACATGCAGAAGCGTTCACACAACAGCAACCACACGAAGACAACATAATACAGCGACGAGTTCAACAAGCGGTCCCAACCCCATTCGATGGATGCTCACGGCATAAGGGGCAGCTACGCGTCGCTCGTGGCCCCCTTCACTATTAATAGTTGTGTCTTGGGCTGGTTTCGAGCTTGCCGTGCAAACAGTTATGACGGCGTGATGTTTTTGTGGTGTGATTGTGCGTCGATATGAATGGTCGAAAACCGAGACGGGTTCTTGCTTGTTCCTTTCAGGGGCATGATGACACTTGCATAATAATTGAGGCCACACCCAGTGAAGCCCCTTCTAGTTTCGCTGCGTCCAAAACTACGAATTCGCGTGCGTGCAGGGAGAAACGACATCGTACAGGACACGGGTCACCAACGAACGTCACGCAACGATTTCGCCGAGACCGCGCAGCTGATGTGCATCAGATCTACCAATATTCCCTGTGGTATGGTGTCAATGTGTGGGAACCGTTTAATGGGAAGTAAGCAAAGGTCATGTATCGTGTATGGTGCCATGGGACACAGACTGACGGGGGTACGAACGAATCAGCTAATTGTTGCCCACGATGGGAGACCAAGATGTAAACCAGGTGTAGAGTATGCAGTGCGAGCAGAAGTACTCAAGTATGGCATATCAACCCGCGAACTTCTGGAACACTTTGAAACTTATTTCCGAACACGTCCTGTGTTCAAGTTCGGGGTAACAAACCCCGTCTGGGCTTCCGGATGTTGATGGACGTTTGCTCTTGCAGTATCAAGACACTACCCCACGGGTATATCCAACAAGCAACAGCAGAACGACCACCGTACCGGCCGACCCGTCAAACACCGCATTCGGTGCACCATAATGACAGTAGCACATGCTACGGTAATAGAGTTTTGCACCGGTTTTTGGAATGAGACTTCTTGCCTTAGCAACTTTATACCTCATTGTGATAGTATCGCAATCGAATGAGTAACATTCGCGTTGCTAGTCTCCGGTCTTACTAAACAATAAGGTGTCGAGAAAGGGCCGCATTATTATCGAGCAAGTTTTGTCCAATGTGTTACCAGTAGTATCGCAATCGATTGAGTATCATCCGCGTTGCTTGTCTCCAGTCTCAATCTATTGTAAGAGAAGATTGTTGTTAATCAGAGTGTTGGAGGTGCTGATCGGTTCAAGCGGGAGCTGTATGATATGGAGGATGCCCCGTTCACTCTAAAGGTGCGCATGCTAAAGGCGGCGAGGCGATGGAGACACTGCTGTACGGGTGTATGACGTGGACTCTTGTCCAGGAGCACTTCGTTGAGCTCCGAACGGCACACCACAACTTCCTCGTACGTACGGACCATTGGTTTCCAGCGCAGACAACGCATTGACCATCTCATCATGTCGTCCGCCAAGGCTCTCAAAAAGGCACAATGCGTGAGCGTTGAGACGACCATCAGCAAACGACGCCTCCTCTTTGCGGTGTTCGTCAGCTCCAAGCAAGATAGTCAAAACACACCCAGAGACAAGCGATGGTTTCATGATTCAAGTCGTTTATTAGGGGTAGGGACAGCAGGAAGTGACAACAGAGTGCGTCGTCACATATGCACCCAGTCGTCAAGATCCACATAATCCTCAACACAAAAAATACCGAATCGTTATGTAACTGTTAAACTGAAGAGGCATCACGAACATGAGAAGGCCGTACAGCGCACGACCAGTGAGCGGCTGACCCGGCGGGTGATGTTTGTGATGATTGTCGGGGGGACAAACCCGGGACCTGACCGACTAGAAAATAACCCAGGGCCCAATGTCTAGCAGATGACCTCAGGGTTTTTCCAGCAACAGAGGGCTCCACAGAAAGCTCCCCTTTACTGTTCGGAGCAGAGACGTTACTATGGCAGAGGGCGGCTAAGAAGAGTGGGGTGAGGTATCGAGGAGTCGTTGAGGCGGCGGGCCATTTCATCGCGAGGTGGCACAGGGCCGAAGCGGAGAGGAGTCGGCTACGGCATGCAGCTAGGGACGCCTAGAGAGGCGACACAACAAGGAGAGGGGGGGGGGGGGGGGGTTGGGGCGGCTGTACTGATACAGCTATAGCTCTCGACGAATTAATGCAGAACCGAAATGGTAGATCGTGCGGCATAAGGTATCGGTTCGACTAGCCCTGAAATTTATTATTTGTTTCGATTTGTTTGTTTCTTGTTTATTTGTTCACTAGGGGGGGCGCGACAGAGGTAGCACCGGCTCCTGACACCGCTGCACTCGTACGAGTACATTTGTCACCCAGCGTGCACGATTGTTTTTTCGCTACGTACTGCTGTGTAAGACGTATTCAATTCACGAAATAGGTCTATGTATCTGGATCTGAACCGAACAAAGCCCTATCGAGTTTTAGACGTGAAACAAATAGGCCCTTATTTTCCACCTACCGACCACGGCAGACCACCGTGAAAAACTTTTTGACCGAGTGCATATTTGAAGCAAGTTTACGAGTATTTTCCAGCAAACAAACGGCAATCCAGGTGCCGATACGGCACGGGCTCACGAGGCAACTCCGAGGCAACCCTAGCACAGACACAGCAGCAACACTGCACAGCACATAGACCACGATCCTTGTCACGCCGCAACCAACCGCCCGGAATACCATGGACCCGCAGCACCATACTTACAGCAGCAGCAATCCTATCTGTCTCCATACTTACAGCAGCAGCAATCCTGGCTGTCTCGAGAGCAATGCCGCATCTCAGGGTTCATCAGACCCATATATATGTTGTCCCGTGCACAAGTAATGCCTAACGACACCCAAGATCCTTCACGAATCCAAGGCAAGGGCAGTGCTTCTTGCTACGCTCTTCTTGGTACCACTCCGTCCCGAAATATACGAAATGTATTGAAATTAATATATAACTACATTACAAAGTTCCTAGATTTCGGGACAGAGCTGTAAGTGCAATGCAGCAGCTATCATAGCGAGCGGTCTGGATACCTGCCCTCTACCTGCCTCTACTGCTCATTATTGTTGGCATAAAATAAGCAGCGTTTGAACTGCCTCAGGTATATTGGTGTGCTCTGCCTGTGTCTTTGTGCTATACGCCAGCGCCAAACTACAGCCGGCTGGCGCGGCCTCGGACCTAGAGACGAAGGGAAGCGCACTCGGCGCGCACCTCTCCGTACTCGTAGACTTTACAGCAGCAGCAGCAGCAGCAGTAGTAGCAGTACATACAGCCAGTCAACGCTCGGCGCTTGGATGCTTCGTTGTGTCATAGTACAAAGTACCAAGACAGGTCGACTTGTAGTATATATATACGTGCAGATGTTTCAATAAACGGGCTGCTGTTGTTATTGTGGTTTGGCGCCGCGAAGAGACGCGCCAAGTGCGCTGTACTAGGCGTAGAACCCAAGCGTCCGAAGCCACGCTGGCTGCCTCTGGTCTGGCGGCGACGCGCCGAGTACGCTCGAGTCGACCTTTCTTGGTATTATTTTGTATTTTGACACAACGAAGCATCCGAGCGTTGACGTACAGCAGTACAGGACGACACCTAATAAGGAACAGGCTAATGAGGATTTCGAGGAAAATAAAAAATTCGGGAGTCATTATCTTGAAATTAGTGTAGAAAGCACCCTCTCGCAAATACCAAATCGAGCCTGGACCATATCACTTGTTTCTTATTAGGTGTCCTGTACTGTACTACTGCTGTTGTGCTGCTGCTGCTGTGACATGGACTCATACACGTGGCGAGGCGTTGCATGTGCTCATACCCGCGCCACAGTTCCCAGATCATCACAACCCCCCTTCCCCCTGCGCAAACAATATTCATCACAGATGTGGAACTCCCCAAGGTCACTCAGTGCTCGGCGTGTTTGCGTGTTGATCTGCTCTGTTCGCGCTGTTGTCCTCGGCGTGTCAAACACACCCCACCTCTGTTGCTGATACTCCGCCGAGGCCCATGGTGTGTGCTTGGCTGTTGAGGCGTGCAAAAACTGTCGCGACGCCGCTGCTGTAAGCCAAGAACGGGCTTTGAGGGTCGAGGGGACAAGGGGGTACCCGTGGTGTGATGAGAGGGGGTCACTTTTCTGTCACGCTGATTGACTTGAAAACTGGGGCCACTTTTGTCACGCCTATTATCTTGAAAATCGGGAACACTTTTGGGATTATGCTTGCTGAGTCTCCGGTCCAGCTGGACCGGAGAATTCAAACACACGGATTTAGATTAAACACAACTACGAGCCGCTCATCGTATGAACAGTCCCTGGTCTATTCATACATATGACGAAGCAGGTTTAAATGCAAGATGGTACTGGGTACTGTAGTTCTTAAGCTGATGAGCCCCGCCAAACATATATTTTCAGGGCAAAGCGTGCTGCCACTGCCGTGGCACGCGCCCCATCAGCTTCCACAGGTCGTCCAGCGAAACCGTCTGCTCCTTTTCCAGCACATCATTCACGAGTTGGACACCCGACTATATGGTCGCCAGGCTCCAACCACTAATAACGTACTAAGCAGCCACACACAACGACAAGGATGCTCTGGGCAAGTGTCAAGGCCCGACTCCATCATAGATATGGTTCGTAACGATTGCTACAGTATACCGTTGTGGAGTGAATGCTAAGCTGGGCACTCGCCATGGCAAGCCACCAACACAGACAGCTGAATCGGCCCTGATCTTGTTCCAGTTCACTGCCATACACTTTAAAACGAACACTCAGTTTTCACGCGGGATGAGGAGCCCCTGACGGCGCGATAGGATGTGCTGCGGAAGGCTCGTTTGCTGTGAGGCGTCTTGACAGTGCAGACGAGTCCGTCCTGAACAAGGCCGTGCTGAGAACAGTGGGTGGGCTGCTTCCCGTCGAGTCCCCACCGCGCCAGTCTCGTACAACCATCTACTCGACACCTGAAAAAGTAATTGATCACGCTGTTGCTCAAAATATCGCTTTTGTGACTGGCGCATACAGAGGCCACACCGTCGGTCAGTACACCCCACCTCGGTGCCCTAGTGCAAGCGTCGTGGGAACAGCGTCTGCTATTCATACGCACCATGTCATCCTCAGCGTGTTCCTTGCAGTACGCCGCCCTTTTGCTGCCCTCGTCATTGAAACTTGGGGTCTTGTAGCATGAGGTATGTATGCAAAGCCTGGAGGAGACGTCTACCATGCCGTCATCAGAATGCTTCTTGCAGTACAAGGCCGTCTTGCTGCCCTTGATATTGAAGAGTGGCCGCGTCTGGCAAAAGCTATGCAAGCAACGCCTGTGGACGACGTCTACCATTCCGTCCTCAGCATGTGTCTTGCAGTACGCAGCCGTCTTGCTACCCTTGGCGTTAAACTTCGGCCGTGTCTCGCAGGAGTCGTGTGCGCAACGTTTTCTGCTAGCAACGTATACCATGCCGTCTTCAGCATGCCCCTTGCAGTACGCAGGAGTCTTGATGCCCTTAACGTTGAAGCTTGGCTGCGTCTTGCAAGAGCCATGTAAGCAACGCCTGTTGTAAACGTCTACCATGCCGTCGTCAGCATGTTGTTTGCAGTAAGCCGTCGTCCTGCTGCCTTCGATATTGAAGGTTGCGCGTCGTGTGCAGGAAGCACGTGGGCAACGCACCATTTTTGCCGGATACCGAGGCAGTGAAATACCTGAGGGGAACCAAGAGGGGCCATGAACACAGCAATGCGGTTTAAGGCTATCTATCGCATACCTGGTATGTCGTTACTTTCAGTCACCGGTATACACTTGCAGGGTCTTCGGGCGCCTTGTAGTTGAAGGCCGCAATGGCATACCTTAGTATCACACACTTCGTAAAGAAAAATAGGTATATCGTTGCCTACAACTATATTATACGTCGCAGGTTCGAATTAAGGTGTGCTGCCATAGCGGTTTGCGTTTGCCCGAGCCAAACCGTTGAACGACCATACTAATGTTACTTGCTGTTCAGCAAGCCAGAGGTTGATTTCGTGAAAACTAAAGGGGTTCACGATAGTGTTTCACGTATTATATGTGCAGTGTGCGCAACCACAGTGTGCGAAAAACACAAGATAATTAAAAAAAGTGACATAATATCCAAGGAGAAACCGTCTGGTTTACACTTATCGCTAGGACGAAATAGGTTGGATGCGCATCAAGAGAGCCCCGCGAAAGTGTTTTGTGGCAATGCCTCATTTGAGTGGTACANAAACTTATTTCCGAACACGTCCTGTGTTCAAGTTCGGGGTAACAAACCCCGTCTGGGCTTCCGGATGTTGATGGACGTTTGCTCTTGCAGTATCAAGACACTACCCCACGGGTATATCCAACAAGCAAC
The DNA here is from genome assembly GCA_008828725.1 of Saccharina japonica. Taxonomy (NCBI): domain Eukaryota; class Phaeophyceae; order Laminariales; family Laminariaceae; genus Saccharina; species Saccharina japonica. The sequence continues at coordinate 317,426 of MEHQ01000469.1, forward strand.
AGCAGAACGACCACCCTACCGGCCGACCCGTCAAACACCGCATTCGGTGCACCATAATGACAGTAGCACATGCTACGGTAATAGAGTTTTACACCGGTTTTTCGTATGAGACTCCTTGCCTTAGCAACTTTATACCTCATTCAAACACACGGATTTAGATTAAACACAACTACGAGCCGCTCATCGTATGAACAGTCCCTGGTCTATTCATACATATGACGAAGCAGGTTTAAATGCAAGATGGTACTGGGTACTGTAGTTCTTAAGCTGATGAGCCCCGCCAAACATATATTTTCAGGGCAAAGCGTGCTGCCACTGCCGTGGCACGCGCCCCATCAGCTTCCACAGGTCGTCCAGCGAAACCGTCTGCTCCTTTTCCAGCACATCATTCACGAGTTGGACACCCGACTATATGGTCGCCAGGCTCCAACCACTAACGTACTAAGCAGCCCCATACAACGACAAGGATGCTCTGGGCAAGTGTCAAGGCCCGACTCCATCATAGATATGGTTCGTAACGATTGCTACAGTATACCGTTGTGGAGTGAATGCTAAGCTGGGCACTCGCCATGGCAAGCCACCAACACAGACAGCTGAATCGGCCCTGATCTTGTTCCAGTTCACTGCCATACACTTTAAAACGAACACTCAGTTTTCACGCGGGATGAGGAGCCCCTGACGGCGCGATAGGATGTGCTGCGGAAGGCTCGTTTGCTGTGAGGCGTCTTGACAGTGCAGACGAGTCCGTCCTGAACAAGGCCGTGCTGAGAACAGTGGGTGGGCTGCTTCCCGTCGAGTCCCCACCGCGCCAGTCTCGTACAACCATCTACTCGACACCTGAAAAAGTAATTGATCACGCTGTTGCTCAAAATATCGCTTTTGTGACTGGCGCATACAGAGGCCACACCGTCGGTCAGTACACCCCACCTCGGTGCCCTAGTGCAAGCGTCGTGGGAACAGCGTCTGCTATTCATACGCACCATGTCATCCTCAGCGTGTTCCTTGCAGTACGCCGCCCTTTTGCTGCCCTCGTCATTGAAACTTGGGGTCTTGTAGCATGAGGTATGTATGCAAAGCCTGGAGGAGACGTCTACCATGCCGTCATCAGAATGCTTCTTGCAGTACAAGGCCGTCTTGCTGCCCTTGATATTGAAGAGTGGCCGCGTCTGGCAAAAGCTATGCAAGCAACGCCTGTGGACGACGTCTACCATTCCGTCCTCAGCATGTGTCTTGCAGTACGCAGCCGTCTTGCTACCCTTGGCGTTAAACTTCGGCCGTGTCTCGCAGGAGTCGTGTGCGCAACGTTTTCTGCTAGCAACGTATACCATGCCGTCTTCAGCATGCCCCTTGCAGTACGCAGGAGTCTTGATGCCCTTAACGTTGAAGCTTGGCTGCGTCTTGCAAGAGCCATGTAAGCAACGCCTGTTGTAAACGTCTACCATGCCGTCGTCAGCATGTTGTTTGCAGTAAGCCGTCGTCCTGCTGCCTTCGATATTGAAGGTTGCGCGTCGTGTGCAGGAAGCACGTGGGCAACGCACCATTTTTGCCGGATACCGAGGCAGTGAAATACCTGAGGGGAACCAAGAGGGGCCATGAACACAGCAATGCGGTTTAAGGCTATCTATCGCATACCTGGTATGTCGTTACTTTCAGTCACCGGTATACACTTGCAGGGTCTTCGGGCGCCTTGTAGTTGAAGGCCGCAATGGCATACCTTAGTATCACACACTTCGTAAAGAAAAATAGGTATATCGTTGCCTACAACTATATTATACGTCGCAGGTTCGAATTAAGGTGTGCTGCCATAGCGGTTTGCGTTTGCCCGAGCCAAACCGTTGAACGACCATACTAATGTTACTTGCTGTTCAGCAAGCCAGAGGTTGGTTTCGTGATAGCTAAAGGGGTTCACGATAGTGTTTCACGCATTATATGTGCAGTGTGCGCAACCACAGTGTGTGAAAAACACAAGATAATTAAAAAAAGTGACATAATATCCAAGGAGAAACCGTCTGGTTTACACTTATCGCTAGGACGAAATAGGTTGGATGCGCATCAAGAGAGCCCCGCGAAAGTGTTTTGTGGCAATGCCTCATTTGAGTGGTACACGCCGGGCAAGTAATTGCCGTGGAGGGGCTGGCGGTACTCTAGAGAAACGCCGGGGTGACATTGGCGGTGGGTGGCAGCCAACATGCGTAACACCTACAACTGCAGTAACTTCGCGTCCAGATACCCACGGTGGGGTTGTTTGTGATACGCTCACTTCGTAGAGTTGGCCAAGGTCAGGCCCTGCGCGGCAAGGCGTGTCCAAAGGTACGGGTAGCTCTCACTCGGCATGCACCACATATAGACGAGATCATACCTAGCTTGCACTACGCAGCCAGCACACAAGGTTTGCAGTGTGCGTGACACACCGAAAGAGACCCAACTGTACGACATACCCAGCATAGATATTGTGGGCAGGGTGAGGTAAATGAATGCATGGCTTCTTCAGGGTAAGGTCAGCCGGACGCAACTGGAAAGAGCAACGTGTATTGCATTGCACACATGCACGAATACCGGGCATGGAGTACAAGAAAAAACACCTGAATCTAGTGTTAGAGCCATTCTCGTCGGAGCCATATATTTCTTAAATTTCTTAAATTTCCAACATTTGTTTTCGCGCAATTTCCTAGATTTCCATGTTTTCTATATTGTTTTCCCATTTATTGGAACGTGAAGCCTTCCAAACATTTTGCCCTCTGAAGAATTCCCAATATTTCCAAGGTTTGTTTTTTTTAGAAACAAATATTGGAAATTATGGAAAAAAGCTGCTCGATAAGAACGACCCTTAGTGGCCTTTGGTCGGTATTAGCCCCCTGATGAGTCAAACTGGGGCAATCTGTCGCAAGGACTGTGCGTTGGTCATAGCCTACAGTAGGCGCTGAGGTCCACATATGCATATTCCTTATACAGTCACTACGAACGAGTATATGGAGTATCTTGGTTTCGCATATTGGACGGGTGCAATGTGCGGCGACCGTGCGCGCTATTTTTACCACTTGCCGTTCGTTAAATTGCATGTCCAACTTACCTCTATCGGGACCGGATTCATTCAGCTAGTTTTCCATTGAGCATAAAGGGATGGGACCGTGGGACAGAGAGAAGGCCTCCGTACAACAGGCAGAGGAGTACATCCATCCGTAGTGTGTATTTTTTCCTCGATATGATAAAGTGATAGTGGGTATACTCACCTAGATCGCGCTTTTTCGCTTGCACATTTTGGACACATGGGTGCTATTTCTTACGACATACTAGAATATTTCACATCACCACGAGTGTTCGTCGTAGCAACTTGGTACCACTTCTGAACCTCGTATCACATAGGCAGAGCCTAGACAAAAAGCATTGCAACACCGTGCCCCCCACTGGGATCTCGAAGGGCCGCAGATCACATCGTGCGCACCTATTAAGTAATGGTAGGCGTGTGTCTGTACTCCGTAGGTGCACTCTCTTTCGAAATTCGGATACATGCAGTGCACTGTGAGTGCAGCAGCTATATAGCTTAAGGTCCAAGCGATTGTGCATCCTGGGTAGGCGATTTTTGGGTGTCCCCGATGGAAGGCACGAAAACGTCCAGGGCTCCCCTGTATGCTCCTACACAGGCAAACAGGTCATTTAAGAAAAGATGAGTACGGGATCCAAACCAACAATAACAAGCTCAGCCAAAATACGGCGCCTCCAAAACCAAGCAAACATGTACAGCATAACGCCCGCTTGCCATTGTTTGCGTCGATAGTCCAAACCCGGCAAGTACCCCCATTTCCGCTTATAAAGCTCACACCGAGCCGTGTACATAGTAGACGCTGGACTAGCTACGGTAGTGCAACACTACTGTGTTCTTTTACCAAAGAGCGGTGTGGGGAGCAACATATCACATTATACGATGCTACGTTAGAGCCATGATGAATGGAAATATCAACAAAAGGGAGCGTTAAAATAATATGGCGAGGAAATTGAATAGAAATGTATACATACTGCTGCTCCTTCTACAGCATAGACATAATGGTTGGGTAGAGAGTGCAAGCAACACATATTCAATCGCCTTGGTTCGTGTTTCCAAGTCGTACGACGAGGACACCCTAGGAAGATGGAACCAAAAGTGCTGTCACATTGCTATACTCAAAGGGGTGGAGCAAGGGGCCCACATCCCCTGCGCCAAACTACGGGTGAGAACTACAGTCAGGGCTGGGGCAGACATATAAAGCCTCTAAGACGATAAGGTTGGTAGTCGAGGTTATTTCAGGAGCAGGACTGAATGCCACATTGGGTGTTTTACTGTTTGTGTCAGCAATTTAACGCAGGTGGAACACCCCCACACGCAAGCCGAGTGAAAGCGAAGGGTGCAGCAACCTAAATAAAACGCAAACTCTTGGCCGTAACAAGCACTCGATATAGGTTAACTTGTAGTAACAAAACAAATGCCTATCCCGCCCGTTGTAAATTGAGTATACAGACGCGCAAACCAATGTCGGCAGTCTATCTCTACCAAACATCTGAATCCTCACCGAACATGACCCAGACCCAAAATGCGTACATACCAGGTTTGTTGTTGCTGCTGTGGCGGCTGTTCCAGCAATGTGTAACGCTGTTGGCTGTTAAACGTGATGGCGTGGTACACTGAGATATGATATGACGAAAAAGGTGCAAGTACGAACAAAGAAATGCCAAGGTCCAGGGCTGACGAACATATATTTTTTAGCATGAGACCGTGCCCGGTACATCCAAACTCGACATACCCGCGGTGATATAGAAAATGGTTGTAATTTGAGACGTTCACCGTGAACTACCCCGTAGCGCCGGAGAAAGCTGCACATTATTCCTATCGAGATGCTGCTGTACAGCAGTACCCGTAAACAAAAGTCATATAACAATCATTTGACGTAAACCGACATAGGACCGATGACTGAATCGACCTACAGTAAGTGAACTACAGTTGCACGATAGTCTCGTCCTTAAGGGTACATGCGTGTTCCCCGTACCTCCAAGACTCGCGACTTGGTCCAGGCTGCACTGCAAACTTGTCAGCACAAAGTTGAGGTCCCGTTGCTACGATATGCCACCAGAGACTACTGTCTACGTGTACGAGTACACGTTAGAATAGAGTCGGCAGCTACTTACTGCTGTACCAGATCGAAACGTGATACCAATCCGATCACCGCACTACCCGTAGCTGGGGGCTGTCTACGTGCTGATTATGAGTTGCTTGGTACATGTACTTGTGAACTCTTCTTGATCAAGCGGCGACTAGATTGCACTGACTATATCGCAGTAAAAAGAGTGCCCTCTGGTACCTAACATAGCCGATATGGTGGTGACTCAGGTGGCGAGCAGCAGCTGTTGCCGACAAGCTACCAAGGAATAACATTCGTTGTGTATTCTACTCTAAGCGTGTGAGGTAATATCGTCATATAAACTTCAGCTTCAATTTTCGCAAGAAAATACAGTGTGTTTTCTCTGTACTCTCACGCTGCAGCTACCCATGAACATAGAATAACCGTGAAGATAAATATTCCCGATAGGATCCATACATGTTCTGGCGTCCCCACCGGCGATCTGGTGGTGTATATATTGCGGGCGTTAAACTGGAAACGCTAATAACTGGTTGACGTCATGTCGGCAGCTGTCGGTTTGCTTATTTCACAAGATCGCATGCGAGCGAAAGTACGTGGGGAGTGGAAATGCGGCCAGGTGCGTCAGTCCAAACGTTGTACAGGTATAACTTTGTCATTTATTTGGTCGGTGTCGATGACAATTTCTGTGCTGCTGTACGATCCATTGTCTTACGTAAGTATCTAAGGTACCTATAGAAATGCTAACGACTTGGCTACTAGACATGGTGTACCGGTATGCAGTGTGTGCTTCGATTGGCCTACATGCCGGTTAGGGGCTTCGGCTAACTTTGAGGCCCAAGGAACAAGCAAAGTACCTTAAGAACATCATGTGTGGAGCGATTTCGGAAGCGAATACAAGCGCCTCCGGGGAGAAACTTCTGGGCTGGGTCCTTGGACTTGGTACTCTACCTGTCACCTGAAATATCCAGGCTACATACAAAAGTGGGGCCTCTGCTTTACTGCAACGCGAGAACTGTGTTCTAGGTTCTGGGGAAGGGGGTGAATATCAAGGGTCCCGACTCAGAGATCTATCTATTATATATATTTCGTCTAAAGCCCAAAAAACAATACTTTAATCAAGTGATCTTTGATGCCCACTTTATCATAGCAACTTAGAGTGGAGCTAAAGCAAACAAAAAAACATCCATTTTTTTCTCCCACACATTCAAAGCACGCTTCTCCCTACGCCGGCATGCCCGGCACCGTCTTCTTACGTCGCAGGCTGGCATAC
>MEHQ01003615.1:11069-13569 GCA_008828725.1 Saccharina japonica
GGGCCGGGGTGGGGGGGTGGGGGGGGGGGGGGGGGGTCCCGGTCACTTGATGGGGGAGGGGGGGGGTCCCGGTCACCTGTTGATCACAGAATCAGCACGGCGTGGGAAGACACGTTTCGGCGTCCAGGCTTTACCGGAGACGGCGCGGCGCCCCCACCGTCCAACCCCACCCTGGACCTCACCACCCGCGCCGAGTCCCGCAAAATTCGGAGGGCGGTTCCCGTTACCGCTGACGCCTGATGAACCACCCCGCGGCCGTCATCGCCTCCGTCCTCCCTATAAACCCTCTCGTCGGGGAGAAGTGCCCCCCGCCCCGAAGAAGAAGAAGCAGCCACCATGCCCGGCACCGCATGCGCACCACTACCACCACCATTCTGGCCGGTTTCCGATACCGCGGGGAGAGCGCTGCCAGAAACAGGCAAGGCTAAGGTTTCTTCTAGGCCTGTGCCGGCGTTAGTTTCGGCGGCAGCGGCGGCGGCGGCGTCTTCACGCAATGACGACGATAACGCAGCACCGTCGCCAGCCGGGCGCGAGTGCCCCCCCCCCCCCCCCCCCCCCCCCCCCCCCCCCCCCCCCCCCCCCCCCCCCCCCCCCCCCCCCCCCCGGGGGGCCCCCCCCCCCCCCCCCCGCGGCAGCGCTAGCGCTGCTTGACGCCGAGCGCTTGCCGCCGCTGCCGCTGCCGCCGCTACCGCCGTCGCCGCGGCCGCCGCCTTCGCCGCCGTCGCCGCTTGCTCGGCCTCCGCCATCGCCACCGGACCCGACGCGCTAAGCAGGCGGGAGGTGCGCGAGCGATAGCGCTCGCGGTTTTGCCCGTCGCTTCGCGCGAACACCCCGCGCCCGACCACGAGCCGCCCGGGCAACACTTTGGCCTGCGGGGGAGCGGACGCGGGTGCGACGGCTGGTTGTGTTTCGGTGGCGACGGTGCCGGGGTCGGCCGTGTCCTCGACGCAAGCTGCTGCCGACGACGAACGGAGGGCCTCGCGGAGCGCGTTGATGAGGCCGTCCTTTTCTTCGAGGTTGCCTCGGAGGGAGGTTACCTCGGCCTCCAGGGTTTCCTGCGCAGTTCGGTTCGGTTCGGTTCCGTTCGGTTATACGTTAGGTTCGGTTCGGTTCGGTTCGGTTACGTTAGGGGTGGTACACCTACTGGCACTTTTTTCTGCGGCTACTCACTTGAGGAGCTCCATACTACTAGTACTATTAGTAGTGTACTAATAGTATTACTCAGTAGTATTGTACTAATAGTATTACTTAGTATTGTACTAATACTACTATTACGGGGGACCATAGTAAAAATAGGTAAATACATAGGTTTTAGTGTGTAATATAGGTCCCCTATATACTACGGCCCTCCGTGATAATAGTACTACTATAAAGCAATTCAAACACCGACTTTCTGCACCTCTCACCCCAAAACACCGATTTTTGAGGGGAAATTAAAGTGCAACACCGATCGTCTTTTAGGTATGTACGTACTTCGTATACAACGGATGTTACACGTAAGGACAAACAATTGGTGTTCCAACGAGAAGGCGTGTCTCATGATAAGGCACCTGCCTTATTGGGTACAGTTTCTCGGTTAAGCAGCGTTGTTTTAGACAGCCAGACAGCCAGGAATGGTTGCCTCGGAAGAAGGCAAAACAAATGCTCGTATAACGCATGCCTCATCATACACATACCACTGTGTCCTGAACTATAGGGACCGTTTGTATACGACGCGTGGTATATACGATGATAGAGGTAAAATGTATACCTTTTTTTGGCTGAATCGTTTTCTGAATGGCCTATTAAAGTACGAAAGCCTCCTTAACCCCTTAAGAACTGGTCCCACGTATTTGGGGACGAACTACTTGGGATTAGTGTCGGATATACTTTTGCAGTTCTGAATGGGTTAAAAACCAAAATCGTCCGACTTTGAATCCTTGTGTTGTACTTTTTGTATTTCATGTGTATACTCAAGTTCATGGTATATAGAACTTTTGTTTTGCCTCCACAATCAGTTTTGGGGTGAGGTATGGAGCTCTCCTCAAGTGATAAGTAACCACCCTCAGAAGGCAAAACCTCATCAAAATGGTGCACCTCTACAATAAGATAGCATGCGTCATATTACTATGTAGACCAAAATGTGCTAATGTTTCGGGACATACACAGTGGTATTAACCATGGACCTACGAAGTATGATATTTGTGTGTGGGGGGGGGGGGGGGGGAGACTCTCCTACGACCACGGCTTATTGTCCACAAGGCAACTAAGGGCAAAACAAAAAAAGCCTCCATAAGTTTTGAGCGTGGGAGGCAAAACTGATGATAACACAAAAAAAAAACTTCTGTACTCGTAGCCGGAAGCAGCGTATACACGACGGGGGGGGGGGGGGGGGGGCCCCCCCCCCCCCCCCCCCGCCCCGCGCCGCGCGGGGGGGGGGGGGTGTGGGGGGGGGGGGGGGGGAGACTCTCCTACGACCACGGCTTATTGTCCACAAGGCAACTAAGGGTAAAACAAAAAA
>MEHQ01003615.1:18569-31869 GCA_008828725.1 Saccharina japonica
CTATTAATAGCAGCCTCGCCAGTAGCAGCAGCAGCAGCAGCAGCAGCAATAGCCCCGTCCTTTGGCTGCAAGCTATCGGCCTCCTCCTCCTCCTCCGAGTCGCCGGCACCGCCATCACCATTAGCCCCTCCACCGGCAACACCACCAGCCAAAGGGCTGCTGCTGCTCGTACGAGACTTGCTGCTGCTGTGATTGCTCGTGGTGCTGCTTCTTCTGTTGTCGTTGTCGTCATTTTCGTGCGTGGTGTGATCCTGCGGGTCAACTACCACTACTACTGCTGGAGACGATGGCGACGACGACGGCAACGACGGCTCGCCCACAACACCTTGACCGCCGTTATCACCGCCACCCCCATTCTCCTTCCTTCTATCGCCTTTGCTGCTGCTGCTGCCGCTGCCGCTGCCGCTGCTGCTACCCTCCTCAGGTTGACGTTCCCCGTGCCCTGAGGAAGCCTCAAGGGCGGCCTCTAGGTTACGCGCGAGGCCCGGCGCGCAGGACTGGTACTTGTCGAGGCGCTGCTGGGCGAGGGGGGACTCTGTGGTGGACGTAGGACGCGATTTCGTTGCGGAGGAGGAGGACGGATGGGTCGCCGTGGCCGTGGCGACGCTCGCTGCTGGGTTGCTCCGCCTCTGTGCTCTGAACGCTGCGAGGTACTTCCTGCCGTCTTCGACGGCCGAGTCGCTCCGCGGAGTCCGTGATCTGCGGGCTCTGCTGCTGCTGCTGCTGTTGCTGCTAGTGGCGGTGGTGGGAACGGCGTGCGCGAAAGGGTTCTCTCGAGGAGAGAGCGTGAGGTTCGTGGACATGCCCGAGGTGCGGATTGTTCTGCCAACGGTTGAGCTGTTAGCTGTTATTGCTACTGCTACTGCTCCTGCTCCTCCTGCTCCTCCTGCTCCTGCTCCTCCTGCTGCCATGTTCTGTTCCACCTCCTCCTTCGTCTTCTTGCCGCCGTTCTCCCAGCGTCCTTGGTGCCAGGAGTGGCTGGAGGAAACCAAGCCGTTGGAAGATTCACCGCCTTCCCATAGACGCGACTGCATGACGCTCGCTCCAACACGTCGCCTGGACCCTCTGCAGTGGCAGGTAGGTCCTGGGGTGTGGGTCCTCTCGGTCTTGGCGAAAAAATGGGTTTTGAGCGTGTTCGTTCCGACAATCTCTCCCGGTATGTAAATGCCTCGTCAGGTGGGGACAACCCGAGGTGATGTGACCGCAAACCGCATTTTGACCACAAGGACCACGAGCACCTGGAGCGCCATTCCCCTAGTCCACGTCTTTACTTGACCAACTCTCACCGCTGCCTGTGGTAAAGAGGTAGGCATCCCTCAAGGTTTTGTTTTGTAAAACCAGAGCAGGTACCAGTCAAGCCAAGCCACAGCACAACAGCAACAACAACAAAAACACGAGAGAGTCTCCCTGTTCTGCGAGCTACCTCGCACATAACATAAGCCATGCAGCAGCAGGACAAGCATGTGCTCACTGCGGTCACGGCGCTGGTGTCGGCGGCTGCCGTCATGGCGTACGTTGTCTCGAGGAAGAAGCAGGGATGCCGCAAAGGTGAGGCTCTGCTGGAGCAGAGACACACTACGTTTGGTGTTGGCCTGTTCATTGTGGAACTGCTGCTGTGCCATTGGTGCTTACTGTATATGCCTTGAGTTCTTTCTACTGCTGCTGTATGTGCGGTATTGTGCTGCTGCGCTGCTGCCGTGCATAACATGAACGCTGTCTGCATGTTGGCGGTTGCCAGAATAATACTGCTTGTACACATGATAGAGCTGTGAATTGCTTAATATGAGCCAGGTACTCGTACGCTTATCGTACAGCAGTACAGCAGTACACCTGGTAATAAACAGGCTAATAAGAAAGCCAGGCTGAGATTTACTGTAGAGGAAAATAAGAAATTCGAGAGTCGTTATCTTGAAATTAGTGGAGAAATCATCCTCTCTCTAGTAAGAAACCCAGCCTGGACCAGATTTCCTGTTTCCTATTACAGTAGGTGTCCTGTACTGCTGTATGTACGAGTATACCATAGGCACAGCAGCAGTAGGACGCGTCCACCCTCAAGGCAAGTATGTATCACACTCGTATACTAGTGTTACAGCTCGTATTCGCCCATCGATACCCAGGCCTACTATTTAATACTACTGTAGCTTCTCTCCTCCCCTCTCGTATGGAGAATATGCCAAGCAAACCTCGAGGTCGTTCGACACACAAGAAGCTATGATACGATAATCTAAAAAATGCACATGTAAACGCTCGCCATCTATGTCCCGCGCCGCTTTGCTCTTCCTCTCTCTCTCTCCCTCTCTTCTCTGTGCCTGTCTCTCTGTGGACCTCTTTGCTTTCTCTCTCCGTCTCTCTCTCTCTCTCGCGCGGTTTGCAGCACCGGGCGGAAAGCGCCCCTTGACCGACCTCGTCCGGCCGAACATACAGGACCTGACGCCCTACCGATGCGCCCGAGACGACTACAGCGACGGCGTGCTGCTCGACGCCAACGAGAACAGCTACGGCTCAACACTGGCACCCGGCAAGGTATTTATTATGTCACACGTCACACCAGCTTTTCACCTCTCTACATGGGCCGCTTTTTCCACGAAACGTTCTTTGCTTTTTATGCACCCCGGCGTGTATGACAGTCTATACAGCAGCGGCCTACGTATAAGAAAACACCTAATCCGAGCGAGCCTTGAAAGCCTTATTGCTTAATGTGACCCCGACCTTAACCACTTAAGAACTGGTCCCACCTGTTTAGGGGCAAACTGCTTGGAAAAAGTAGTCGGGATAAGTTTTTCAGCTCTGAATGGGTTAAGCAACCTTGAGCATACACTCGTATTGTTGTACCAGTATATCATGTATACCCGATAGGATTTGGCGAAACGCTCACAGCTACTATACGAGGCACGATTTTTTATTCCGAATTCCTCAGCCTTAATGTTTCCAAATAAAAAAGTGAGTCTTATTATGTTCCAAAAAGTGAACCTCATGTTCTCGTTTGGTTATTTCTTATTCGTCTGTCGGTCTATACGTACTGTCTACTGCTAGTGTATGCCAGCAATGCCAACGTGGGTTGTTGTCGCGTGCCGCCGCGTGGACGGAGCATGCCTCAAACCAGCGACGCCTGCCCCCCCCCCCGCCCAACACCTTACGGCGTTTCGCGCTTGGTGCTAGTAATGTCTGCCTGGTCGGTGAAAACCCGACATGCTCCGTCCCGGCATCATAGGGATGCGAGGGTTTATGGTCATACGACTGCAGCCATGCATGAAAATGAAGTACACCCCCCCCCCCCTCATGAAGTCGTCCGACGCTGTGTCTTCCATGTGCAAGTGTGCACAAGGTGCTGAAGTCCGCTCACAGGCGTCTCTTGCAGTAATACCGGGAGGATGCCGCTATCATAGCTCACCCTTAATCCCTTCGTGCGACTCGCCGATCACCTCGCGGGCGCTGCTTCGAGCGCGTTGGTGCAAGCAATGTCGGGCCCGGTCGGTGAAAACACCACGTGCTCCGTCCCGGCATTGTAGGGATGCGATCGCTTCGAGGTTTTGGTGCGAGCAATGTCGGCCGGGTCGGTAAAAAAACCCCACGTGCTCCGTCCCGGCGTTGTAGGGATGCGAGGTCATACATACGACTACGGCCATGCATCACGATGAGTTGAAGCTGTCGTCCATATGCAAGTCCGCCTCAGAGGCGGTTCTTAGCAGGATGCAGCTCACCCTCCATGCGACTCGCCCAATACCTCACGGCGTTTCGCGCTTGGTGCAAGCAATGTCTGCCTGGTTGGTGAAAACCCGACATGCTCCGTCCCGGCATTGTAGGGATGTGAGGGTCTATGGTCATACGACTACGACCATGCATGAAATTGTAGGGATGTGAGGGTCTATGGTCATACGACTACGACCATGCATGAAAGTGAAGTACACCCCCCCCCCCCCCCCCCCCCCCCCCCCCCCCCCCCCCCCCCCCCCCCCCCCCCCCCCCCCCCGGGGCCCGGTGTGAAAACCCGACATGCTCCGTCCCGGCATTGTAGGGATGCGAGGGTCTATGGTCATACGACTCCGCCCATGCATTAAAATGAAGTCCCCCCCCCCCCCCCCCCCCCCGCCCCCGTCCTTTGTTGTCCCACTGCGCCCGACGAAAAGGGAAGCGTAGACGTAGAAGAGCTGGAGCTCAACAGGTACCCCGACCCCAAGCAGCTCGAGGTGAAGTCTCTCCTTGCCGACATGCGAGGGGTCAGGCCGGAGCAGATTTTCGTCGGGGTGGGGAGCGACGAGGCGATCGATCTCCTCATCCGCATCTTCTGCCAGCCGGGCGAGGACACGATCATCGTCACGCCCCCGACGTACGGCATGTACAAGGTGAATTTTGTTTGTCTGTCTGTTTGTTTGTTTGTTTGTTTTTCTGGCATTATTCGCAAAAACATCAAAACTATTTAACATCTCGGACAGATACAGTAGTAAGATCACGATCTATCTGTCTACAGCAGTAGATCATCAACGTAGATCCTAACGTGCCGTTATGAGGTGCTGCGCAGGATCTGTGTAAGTACAGATCCAACCCAGGAAATATGAATGTCCTACTCGTAGGTCATGCAGATGGTCTACGTAAGGTGTGCTAAGGTCTTCGGCGGTCGCGCTGCGACTGAGCACTCCCGTTGTCCTCTACCTCTCGCAATGGCGACTTTTCGCCACCGAAGCAGCCGACGGCACCGCAACGAAAATGGTGTGGCACGCGTCGGTTACGTGAAAACATTGCCACATCCAGGTGGACACACAAACTCCCAAATTGAACAGAAAAAAATGAGATACCGTAAAGAAGTCCAACATTTTTGTTTTATGTTGAATTTCGCTTTTTCCATTTTTTCCCCTTGAAAATGCCTGCTTCGTGATGTTTCCCTTTTTGCCCTATAGAACAATCAGTTGAAAAAATTGTAACAAAATTGAGTTTGTCCGAATTCCATTTTTTTCCACGTTCTTCGTTAATACGGGCCCTCACGAAATCGACATCGCCCATCATGGGGGGTCGCGTTTTGTTGTTTTGTTACACAGGTGTGTGCGAAGGTCAACGACGTGCGGATCCAGACCGTTCCATTGACGCCGGACTTCGACGTTGTCGTTTCAGAGGTGAGCGAATATAGTTTTTTCTTGGCGACAAAAAAAAGCAAAACATGTATGATACGTGCCTGGTATATATCTACATCTTATATACACTCAGCTAGCAAAGATGAGCTTCGACGAAATCCTCGAGCTCACAGCTGTTTTTTTTTTTTTACTTTTTTAAATATAATACTTGGACGTATTAAAGGATACCAATCTGCACCGAAATATCAGTACCGTTTTGTGTATTACTATTTATCCTAAATAATCCTTGTATTTTGGGACATATATAGTGGTATATATATCGTATGATACAGTATCGTGGTTTATCTAACGAGCGTACTAGTGCGCGCTCGTTCATCAGGACTCCTCATGAACGATCAGGACGAGTGCTGCCATGCCCGACCAATGAGTGCGCTGCTTCGTACGAACGCACTCCTTCCCGCCCCTCCCGCCCCTCCCCCCCACCCTCACTTTTTTGTGAGTCCCATCCGAAGCTCCCCAATTATATTTTGCGCCCGAACGCGTTCGTTCCCGATTAGTACTCCATGGCGAGGACGTGCCTGCATTAGGGAGTCTACCTTGTGCTATTTTTCCGTCATGTACTACAAGCTAAATCTGCCTTGTCGGTGAATACCCGACATGCTCCGTCCCGGCATTGTAGGGATGCGAGGGTCTATGGTCATACGACTACGACCATGCATGAATGTGAAGTACCCCCCCCCCCCCCCGCCCTCGCTATCTGGCCCCGGGCAACGACACGCACTATACCCGAAACAGGTGCTACGAGCGGCGACCCCTTCCTCCAAGCTCCTGTTCCTGTGCTCCCCCGGCAACCCCACGGGAAAGAGCGTGCCCGCGTCCGTGGTGCGAGATATCGTGAAAGGCGGTTTCGACGGCATCGTTGTCGTGGACGAGGCGTACGTGGACTTCTCGGGCAAGGAGAGCGCGTGCTCGCTCATCGACGAGCTCGACAGGGTCGTGGTGCTGCAGACGCTTTCTAAGGCCTTCGGGATGGCGGCCATTCGGTGCGTATATATAATATACCTGGTATATATACATATATATATTACTATATGTAATATATACCCTGGTATACTATATATATATTATATATGCTATATATACAAGGAAGAGGGTTGGAACGACAACGTGTTTTGCCTCTTGCGCGCGGGCTGTTCGTATATACGAGGAAGAGCTGTCATTTATGCCGGTTGTACACCTCAGATTACGTGAATATACACATAAAAGGTATTGGTGACATGAAGGTCTATCTATTGGTGACATATACGTAAAGGTCTATCTGTTGGTGACATGTACATAAAGGTCTATCTGTTGGTACACCTAGGTGTGGCTGGCTGGGTTTGGTAGCTGGCTGGGTTGGGGAGGGGAGGGGAGGGGAGGGCGGGGGGGGGGGGGGGGAATATGGGTAGAAGGGGGGGGGGGGGGGGGGGGGGGGGGGGGAAGGGGGGGAGGGTAGGACTCCGAGTGGTTGGTTCATGGGAGACAGTCGATGCGTATGTATTGACCCGCCTAGGTGGCTGGCTGGCTTCCAGGCTGGCTATTTTGGGGAGCGGAGGGCGGGTGGAGATGGGCGAGCGGGGGGGCGGGGGGGGTAGGACAACGGGTAGTTAGTTCATGGCGATCATTCGGTTGGTATCGGTTTCGCCTCGGGGTGGATGGCTGGCTGGCTGGCTGGCTGTGGAGGGGGGGGGGGGGGGGGGGGGGCGCCGGTTGATCAGTTGGTGTGCCGCGAGAAGCAAGCGCGCTCGGCTTTGGGGGACCGCCACAGAAGGCTTCGCTCAGAGATTTCCTCGAGGGCCAGGAGGGAAGGGTTTATCCCGTTCTTCTCGCGCCGTTTTTCATGTTCCCCGTGTCGTCGTTTTTTGTTTTCCTGTGTGGCGAAAAAAATTAAAACAGTCGACCTCCGGACTGACCGTACCGCACCAGACCACACCACACCTCGCTGCCCCCTCCCCTCCCCTCCCCCCGCCTCGAAGCTTTGATCGCCGCTCCATTTTCTCCGCCAGTTGCTCCGAAATCAAGCTCTTGCTCACGGGGGGGGCGGGGGGGGTTGACTGATTGCTGGTTGCTGAAGGGCGAAGAAAGGGTGGTCGTATTCCCGGGGCTATTTTTTCTGCTGTACTGCATATAGGGACGCTGGACGCACTCGCCCGCCTGCCTTGTGAAGGCCTACTCTGGCTGGCGGTTCTATTCATATATACCTCGTCCGTGCACAAGTGTTGAAACAGCAAGTGATACGCGAAGAAGCCAACCTCGGTACATTGCTGTCCATGCAAGGCAAAACACGTAAGAAAATGCTCACCTTTGTCTGTCTGCTCGCGTGTCTGATTTTCTTTTTTTTCCCCCACTTTCCCTCCCCCCCCTTTTTTTCCCTTTTTTTTCCTTTTTTTTTTCTTTCTATTTTTGCGACCGCTGGGTTTCGTGCGGCCGCGAACAATGCCACACCTGACCGTACACGCACGGGTACTGATGTTGGTGGCGGTGGTGGTGGTGGTGGTGGTGGCGATGGCGGTGGCGACACAGGGGCGAGCACGACTGCAGGAGACACTGCGGAGCCGCAGCTTCGTGAAGGAGGTGAAGGAGTCGGACGCTAACTTCTTCCTGATCCAGGTACGTACGCTCGCTTTCTCCGCCCGCCCTTTTCCTTCGGTTGCTCTATAACAACCTATAGTACGGTTACATACTGTAGGTGCCACGCGCTTGATCGCCAAATTGCTGTATTTTCGGTATTTATAATTTTACTGTTGTTGTTGTTGTGCATTTGGCGTGAAAAAGCGGAAGGGGCTAATACGCTACCGGTAAGCTTTTATCATCGGAGGTGTGCCGTTTTGGTTTTGCGGGGTTCGTGCGGTAATAAGCCATTCACGTGTAACCCGGTACTACGCTGTACCTGGTACCCCTCTGTCTCAAACTATAAGCATTGTTATTATACTTACTGTAGTATTAATATTGGGGTCCAAACGGTCGTTGTATTTCGCGACAGCTCTCTGTCCCGAAATATAAGCACTGTTTCTTTACGAATCTTGGATCCGAACGGTCCCTATAGTTCAGGATAGCTCTCTTGTCCCGAAATGCAAGCACTTTTTTTTTCTTGTATTACCAATGGATCCAAACTGTCGTTATATTTGGGGACAGCTCTCTTGTCCCGAAATAGAAGCACATGTTTTAGATTTATGCCGAATCCAACCGATCCCTACATATCGGAACAGCTCTCTTGTCCCGAAATATAAGCACTGCTTTTGTTTTTCCATTGGATCCAAACGTCCCTATATGTAAGCACTGTTTTTGTACTTTGTATTACCATTGGATTCAAACGGTTACTATATTTCGGTACAGCTCTCTGTCCCGAAATACAAGCACTGTTTTATATGAATCTTGGATCAAAACGGTTATTGTATTTTGGGACAGAGCGGTAGTGGAGAGCCGAAGACGTGCCTGCTTGCGCCCAGCTTGAAGACAGACGTTTTGCTCGATATCGAAAAAGCCGACGGTGGGGGGAGAAGAGATGCTTGAAGCCTCGTATTTTCAAAACAACTAACAATGTACTCGTACCTGGTGAGACTATCAAAGAGGCATCGATCAACAGCCTTTTTTTTTGTTTTAATGCGAGAGCAAAAAAGACGCTTGATGGCGAATCGCCTCTTTTCCGGCCTGGGTGGTGCATACTGTTAATGGGTACGTACGTAATCAGGTGTTGTATATGCACCAAACAGCAGCTTCGGGCATGGGCGGCATGCTCCAAAACGCTCGCGCCGCACCGTAACTTTTGGTGGCGTACTGGGTAGAGAGCACAGCAGGACAGCTCTCAATAGCATCATATTAGGCCTCGAACATTATAGCTACCATGCAACATGTGATGCTGTAGATTCGAAATCCAGGACGATAGCAGCTGTATTGCCGCAACTCGCTCCTTCTTTGCTGACGTGCATATTATTACACACCTGGTACGCAAGGTTAAGTATCTGTTGACTGACTTGACAGCTGCGTTTTCCCTCCACCACTATCCATTCTCCCATCGAAGCCGTGCACTCACACGTGTCCACACGCAAGACAGATGACGAACCTACGTAGAGACCATCTCGGACCTAACCTGCCCTAACGATATATACATATAGTTATACGAAGTATATATATATGTTGTGCGGGATCTGTACAATAGTACACTTCTTGGTACTCATGTCATGTATGGCCGTATTCGTAGGGGACCATATACTCTCGCGGGGGGAGGAGGGGTCGGGCGGAGGGCGGGGGTCGTATCACCACGTTCCTTTATCGTCTGCAACGGATATATTTCAGAGCCGTTGGTTAGCGCTGCTAACCTGACCGCTTACCGCTCACACCCGACCGACCTACTAACCGACCGACCAACCAACCAATCGATCGATCGATCGATCTTTGCCCGCGTTTTGCTCGTTTTTTTTTTTTTTAATGTCCATCGCCTCATTTTTTCGGGGGAAATAAAACCGAAAAAAAAAAACAGTTGGACAACGCGCAGAAGATTTACAAGCACATGGCCGACAACGGCGTCGTCGTGCGGTTCCGCGGCAACGAGCTTCACTGCAAGGACTGCCTCCGGATAACCGTCGGGACGGACGAGGAGAACCGACGCCTCTTGGAACTCCTGGAGGAGGCCGTCGCGGCCGTCTCGGCTTCCGCGTAAACGCAGTCTCTCACGAAAACGCCCTTCCCTTGAACTCCGTTTGGTATCATATGCTGTGATAGTCCCGTGACGTATTTATTGTCCGTGTAGTAACGGATCGCACGAAAAATGCCATGTGCTTGAATTGAAGTTCGTGCCAGTGTGGTGTGATAAACCCGTACCAGGTAGTTCGCGCGATCGAAGCGTCCCACTCAGCTAGCTTGCAAAGATGACTTTCGATTAAGTCCTCGATCTCAGAGCTGTGTTTTTTTTTTTTTTTCTTCAGTATACGTATATACCCACTACTGTAGTCCTGATCAAGTTATACCCGCGTAGTAACGGATCCGCACACAAGTGCCTTCCTTGATCTTGAAAACTTGGCACGTATCGTATGATGTTGATATATGCACTCTGTCCCGAAATATAAGCACCTTTTATACATTACTATTCAATATAAACGGTGCTTATATTCCAGGAGAGATTGGTAGTCCGTCATATGTTTTGTATATTATTGCGGGGTTTTCTGGAGAGGTTGCTCGCGAGCGATAGGGGGGGGGGGGGGGGGGGGGGGGGGGGGTCGGACCGTTTCTCACTTGGCCGACCTATATAGTCGGGAAAAAAACACCACGGCCCAAGCCGGTGATGCCCTTCACGAGCATGGAGCGGAGGGGGGCGGGGGAGAAGGAGCGTACTCATTTGTTGCTTGCCTTGGTCATTTGACCATTGAGGAAATCTAGAAGAAGACCCCCCCCTTTGGCGGGGGGGGCAGCATCCCTTTGAGACTGGGAGCCCCGTTCCTACTACGCTAATAGAGAACACCTTCCAGCAGTTGGGGCGCTTCATTAACGAGTCGGTTTCGGGGGATAACTCATGTTTGTTCATGGATGGCCCTCCTCTGGTTTTGCATTACATGCCGGGATGGAGCACGTCAGGTTTTCACCGACCAGGCAGACTTTGGTTGCACCAAGCCCGAAGCGCCGTGAGGTGTTTGGGCGAGTCGCATGAAGGGTGAACTGCATCCTACTAAACACTGCTTGTGAGGCGGACTTTCTCGCTTATGGAGGACAGCGTCGAATAGGGGGTGGGGGGGAGGGAGGAGGGGGAGGGGGCGGGGGGGGGGGGGCGTACTCATTTGTTGCTTGCCTTAGTCATTTGACCATTGACCACGCATCCCTTTCGAGACGGAGCACCGTTCCTACTCCTAATAGAGACACCTCCAACACTTGGGCGCTCATTACGTTGTTTCCATATATTACAGAGAAACCTTTTGCTAATCTTATCCCCTTCCTGCTTCGCCGCCTGTGGCCACCATCTATCTCCTAAGATAGCGATCGTTTTCTCGCTACTATTTAGTGTACCAAACTGCTCCATGTCACACTCGTCTATTTTCCTCATCTCCTCCTCTAGCACATCCCTTTCCTCCTTGTACGTTTCACATTCTCCCACTATGTGAACTCTACTCTCTATGGCTTTGCCACATGGGCACATCTGTGCATCTACTTCCTCCTCCTCCCGGCTACTGGTATACCTCCTTCTTTCTGGCAGGTCCAGGTCCCCTACACGAAATCGCAGTTTCAGCTTTTTCGCGAAGTCCATTGGGCCGTGCAGATACCTTTTCATTCCTATTCCTTCTCTCAACCCCCCGTACATCTCTAAGTGTTCTTCCCCTTCCACCTTCTTTCTCAGTGCTAGCCTTTCCCTTCTTTCTATCCTTTCTTTCACTTCTGTCTTGTATCCGCTAAATTTCTCTATGGCCAGCGTCTCTTTTTGGTTTCTTATTTCCTTCCATACTTTCTCGACTACGCTATCCCACCTTATTCCAGCTCGCCCTTTGGTTACTTTCTCCCATACAGCTTTATCGGCTATGGCTGGCAACCTCTTATTTGGCATGTTCTTTACTTTATATTGCCATTTCAACTTACGCACGTCTCTATTTGTCTTAAGTGGGTACATTCCCAGTTCTGCTCTCAATACTGTATTACTCGTCGTACTTGAGCATCCTAGTACTTTTTTAGCTGCTGTCATCTGTACTGTTTCCAGCTGTTTTACGAGCTTCGCGTTCCCTTCCCATACTTCTCCTGCATATTCTAGCTTTGGTACAATCACATTCATCAGTATACATCTCTTAATTCTAGTGTCAAGGTGCGAGTCTGTTAGGACTGCTTCCATCTTGCCTACGTGTGCCTTACCCTTGCCTATTATTTTATTTATGTGTGCATCCCAAGAGCAATCTTTTGAGATTTCTACGCCAAGGTACGTATACTGGTCTACGATCGGTAGTTCATCTTCTCCCCACTTCCACTTACAAGTTACCGGACTCTCCTTATCTTCGTTACATACAACTACTGCGCACTTTTTTACGTTCGCCGTCACTCTCCACTTCCTGGTGTACTCGATTGCCTTCTCTATTTGTTTCTGCAGTCCTTCGGGTGTTTCTGATATGCAAACGAAATCATCAGCAAACATCAATCCCGACACCGTATCTTCCCCCACCGTGACTCCCTGCGATGCTGCTTCTACTGCTACTATCATGTCATTAATGTATACCTTGAATAGGTTAGGTGATAGCGTACATCCCTGGGCAACTCCCTGTAGGATATCAACGTACTTCGATATTTCCCCGTCCAACATCACAGCACTTCTCGCACATTCCGTCATCTTCTTCATCATTCTCCACATCTTTCCTCTTATCCCTATTTCCCACAACTTTTTCCACAGCCCATTTCTCCATACTGTATCGTAGGCCTTCTGTACATCTAAAAAGAAACAGTACGTTGTTAGCCCCGCGTCTTTCCTGCCTTGGATTGTCTTACCTAAATGTGTACACGTGGTTGACGCAGCTACGGTTTGGCCTAAATCCTGCTTACCCTTCGCTAATATTTTTCCTTCTCCATCATTGTTCCCATTCTATCGTTCAAAACATCACAGAACGTCTTACCTGCAGTGCTTAGTAGCGTTATTCCCCTATAGTTACCCGGGTCAGCCTTGTCTCCTTTCTTAAACAAGTTTACTACTACTCCTTCTCTCCATCTCTTAGGTGCGTACTCGTTTTTCCATATCCAGTTATACAACTTAACCATCATGGTAAGCATTCCTTCTCCCCCGTACTTCATAAATTCATTAACTATTTGGTCTGCCCCTGCTACCTTTCTATTCTTAAGTTTAGCTACACACTTTTTAACTTCTTCTCTTGTGAACTCTCCCTGTAACCCTTCTGAGCCACTGTCTTCCCTTTCTGATGCATCTACGTTCGCCTCCGCCCACGCGTTGATATCTTTCTCAAATTCTTTGTCGAACGTTTCGTTGGTTGTGGGCGTCCCTAGCTTGCGGTAATGTTCTACAAGTACTTCCCTTTTCCCCTTCGAACTACTAACCATTTTACCGTTCTGTGCTCTTAATGTAGCTATCCCCGTATCTGCCTCTCCTGCTTGTTTGCCTAGTATCCCTTTTATCCCTACCCACATCTGCTTCATCCCGCCATCAAAGTCTTCATTCGTTTTATTAACTACGTCTTTCCATACCCCTTTCTTCTTCTTCTCAACCACCTTTTTTACTT
>MEHQ01004312.1:0-71114 GCA_008828725.1 Saccharina japonica
GGGGGATATTACTTTCGGATGCCGAAATTTTGGGGGGGGGGGGGGGGGGGTGTCCCCCTTTTCATCAAATGTCCACATACATTAATGCCGAACTGGGCGCATTAGGCACATATATATAGTATACATACAAAACGGTACTTAGTTTAGGGTATACTGGTATATACATATTATGCTTGGTAGTTTTATGGGTGTGGTATTGGACCAAGTAATACAGCAAATAGAGCTATGGAACCTACTACCTGCAGGTTATTGTATATCGATCCCAGATTATGTAAATGCTACGCCGGGGATCATATAGTACGTATGAGTGCTTGTACGAAGAGGTATACAGTAGAATGTTCGAAAACATATCATAAACGCAACAACTGTTATACTTGATACATATATTGAGGATATCTACCATGCTACCCAGCAGTAGCCTCCTGTAACTAGTAGGCCACAGCAGCAGTACAAAGTGCTACGGCAGTACAACAAGCAGCGGTATGTACAATGCCGGTTCAGTAGTGTGCGGTGGAACCCTGTTGGATCAGTTATCTCGGGTGTATGCGGGAGAACCCCGAAATGCCGTTTTGAGTTTAGCCGAGTTTTTTGTTCGAGTTTTTAGTCTACACCGCATGTGCGAGGGATCTTGAGACTTGGGAGCTCCGTGATCGATCGACCGGGCACACGCACTCTCCTTCGCTCCTCTTCTTCTCTTCTCCTCCTCATCCCGTCTTCTTGGACAAGAGCGATAATAAAAACACTGTGGCCTTGAGCGCCATTCTTCTTTCTCAATATGGGTTAACTGAGAGCTGAAGCTCGAGCAACAACCAGTCGGTTTGACACCGGCTGAAGTGCTTAACTCTGCGGCGGGCTGCCTGATCTAATTCGGGAGCCCCCACGACGGGTAATACGCCAACAGGTTAATGAGCCTTCGACTTACGTAAGCACTACAGAGCCGCGAGCCATCAGCATCATCGAGAGACGGCAACGTCTGAGGCCGTGCTGCTGCGTCACTAAGCTTCTCCACACAGAAATTATATTATACGACAAGCACATGAGAGAAGTTATGTTTGCCATCCGACCATGTGCAACATGCTAAACAAATAAGGAAAGACAAAGAAGGAAATCCATGCACTCATGCATCCAATTTGCAATCATAATGGGGTTTAAGGTAGATATCGCTGCGTTGTCATGCGTATCCGGGTGCGGAGTCTTGTACTCGTACGGTACATTTACGGGTATACTTGAGTATACTATTACGGGGGACCATAGTAAATACGACACTACGGTACGCACAAACACCTATAAATTCACCTATTTTTACAATTAATAACAATATTTGGTCCTACAGGACCTACGGCAAAGACAAAACCTAAATATTTACCTATTTTTCACTAACATAAAAAGATTCTTCTCCCTCTCTCGCTAAATTAATTAATCCCCACTAGCTCAAGTAGTTAATTCATTAATTTCATCTACCCCCATCCACACTATCATACTATTCCCTACGGTGCGGTTCTATTTGGTCCTACGAGTATTTACTACGGTCCTCTGTAATACAGATGCATACATACGAAGAAGAGATGATCAGCTCTCACTCACCCCCACGCTAGCGACCGGACGTAATTGTCGTACGAACCCTCCACGGACGTAAGAAAGCTGCCGTTCGCACAAGCGAAGTACGTCGGAGTAACGAACGAAAGATCCTCCGGGTGCCCGGCCGTCGAGGCAGAGCTGAACGACCCACAGTTCGCGTTGTCCTCGCTGTGGGCCGCGGTGCTCGTAACTACGGCAGATGACGCAAACAAAAGGACGCCCGTCTTGAACAACGCGCTTGCTGCTCTTCCTCGTGGCATGCACGGCATGTTTTCCCTCTAGGACGCACCTACGTACCTGTGGCAGACCAGGCCGAGCGGCGGAGGGTTTGGGAGTTTTCGCACATAAGAGAGGAATAGATAGATGAGATGGGAGTAGACATACTAAGTAAGGTACATAGAGGAGGCACAGTAGTTTTGGTCCAGAACAGTTTTCAGGCCGACAGCGCTCCTTTGTCACCAGAGGAACTTAGCTACCACACAGCAAGCAGTGCACTGCTTTATTTTCAATGGTGCCGTTGTTCGTGGGGCGACTACTGTTGTTGTATAACTTCGGGCGAGAGGCATATTATAGAGCTTCTCATCTTCAGGAGCCTAAGAAAAATCATACATTTTGCCCCCCCCCCCCTCCACTGTAAAGGTATCTGCACGGCCCAATGGACTTCGCGAAAAAGCTGAAACTGCGATTTCGTGTAGGGGACCTGGACCTGCCAGAAAGAAGAAGGAGGTATACCAGTAGCCGGGAGGAGGAGGAAGTAGATGCACAGATGTGCCCATGTGGCAAAGCCATAGAGAGTAGAATTCACATAGTGGGAGAATGTGAAAGGTACAAGGAGGAAAGGGATGTGCTAGAGGAGGAGATGAGGAAAATAGACGAGTGTGACATGGAGCAGTTTGGTACACTAAATAGTAGCGAGAAAACGATCGCTATCTTAGGAGATAGATGGTGGCCACAGGCGGCGAAACAGGAAGGGGATAAGATTAGCAAAAAGTTTCTTTGTAATATATGGAAACAACGTAATGAGCGCCCAAGTGTTGGAGGTGTCTCTATTAGGAGTAGGAACGGTGCTCCGTCTCGAAAGGGATGCGTGGTCAATGGTCAAATGACTAAGGCAAGCAACAAATGAGTACGCCCCCCCCCCCCCCCCCCACCCCCCCCTGTTATATATTTATAGGTTGGGTTGGCGTCGGTTGGCAACGACGCTGTAAAACACGCCACTCGCTGCGTGAGCTAGACAACCAGGGTGCCGTTTTTTTTTTTTTTTTGGCGGTCACCAAAGCTGGCGGTCGAGTAGATCATTTGTGCGGGGTGGAGAACCTTTGCTCCGCACAAGGGGAATGGTCGTACACGTAGTGTTAATATGGTAAGGCTCCGCGAGGCAGTTACATAGTAAAACCCATTGCTGTCTCCGGAAGTGGCCACACCAGAAATTAAATTAACTCATTGAAGCTGTCGTCCATATGCAAGTCCGCCTCAGAGGCGGTTCTTAGCAGGATGCAGCTCACCCTCCATGCGACTCGCCCAATACCTCACGGCGCTTCGCGCTTGGTGCAAGCAATGTCTGCCTGGTTGGTGAAAACCCAACGTGCTCCGTCCCGGCATTGTAGGGATGCGAGGGTCTATGGTCATATGACTACGGCCGTGCACGACATGAGTACAACCCCCCCCCCCCCCACGGTTACAAGCAAGTTTACACTAACATGTATGGACTACATGGTATGTCAGTAAGCACATTATGTTTTCGTGGTATGATATACCAGTACTGGTGGACGAACCTTGATGATAGTGAATCTTCCTGAGGTAGCTATTTAAGCACTCTGATTGGCTGAGGGCATATATTATACCATGCCCGGCTAAACCAACTTGGGGTATTTCCCCTTTCCCAGCCACAGCATCATCAGTAGTGGGGCCGAACCTTGATAGAGATGATCTTCCTGAGGTATCTATTTAGAGGCGCTCTGGTTGGCTAAGGGTACGCTTTACGCGGCTCAATCAACTTGAAGTCTTTCCCAGCCCCACCATCCACACACACACCATCCCGAGTCAACCTACTACTACTGTAGACACATCATTCAAGCACATCATTCAAGCCGGCCGAGTCAACCTAGAGTCTGGTCTTACCAAGCACAGCATCCGAGCGCTGCCCATTGGTATAGGGTTCGGGTTCGGGTCGGAGGGTCGCCTTCAGGCGCCACAAGCACAAAACCTTTTACTTGGCATGTGGCTCCCATCTCATCTACGGCAACCATACATAGCCCACGATATATTGAGTCAAATATGGCCAATAAAAAAGAGGCGCCTTTACCGGTCTTGATCCACAAATCGTACCAGATTTACAGTAGTACCAAATATATTACGCTTTCTAGCTGGGTTTACGTGTTTTTGGGTGTTTTTTATAATCATATCACGAGAAGCCGCCGACCCAACTAACCCTAACCCCAACCCTAGTCCAGGCTAAGGCTCGACACCACAGGTAAACAATTTTGAAGACAAAATCACCCCTTAAAGATCCTAGCTAACGGGTTGTATGATGTACTCACAATCATCCCTTAAATATCCTAGCTAACGGGTTTAGCTAACGGGTTGTATGGTGTACTCAGCTGACAGGCTCGACCCGTGTGCGGCTTCGCCGCGCGTTTTGGACGATCTGAAACGAATGTGCGGACCACCACAAACACCGTAATATATTTGACACTTTATGTGGTACGATTTGTGGGTGAAGAGGACTGGCAAAGGCTTCGTACGTACTGAATAAAAAAGGGCAAAATGCAAAAAAATATATTTGAAAAACTATGTCGTGTCCTTCGAAGGTGAAAACTAATGAATATGTCTTGCATTATTACGGAGGACCTAAAGTAACTACCAGGTATATACTTATAGGACCAAATATTGTTTGTAAAAATCAAAATAGGTAGTAAATATATGGGTTTTTGTGTGTACCGTAGGGCCCCCCCGTAAATATAGCATTACTTATATGAAAAAAAACATGTTGTATGGTACCTGGTAGGCTTTTTGGTGAATGTACCAAACAAAGGGACGGGTGTTGCAGCATTACACTACGATTGAGTATACATTCTACCCGCAGCAGGGAAATCATACACTTACGGTATCAATTACCCCTGAGTTCTTGACAACACGTACACACCTAAAATGCAGCCCCCCTTATATACGTACGGGTACATACGTACACATCGAGTAGTTTTTACGTATATGTAAATATAGTACACGAGTACAGAGTACAGAGCACAGACAGCAGTACATTTTGTACGAGTAGGTATTTCATAAAAATATAAAAATGTACCCGCGAATCAAAATTGAAAATCGGCGAAATAGTATCATATGTAAAACTGAACAATGTTCGCTGAACAAGTTGCAGCGGAGGCCCAGCCTGTCGGCTTTCTTAGACATTTAGTCAAATCTCGGACAGTCTTTCTTACTACCCTGTTTCTTATTTCACGCAGTGTAGGTGTCCTGTACTGCGACTGCGCAAGGTTCGTATACTATCATACTACTACTGCTTGCTGCGTTCGCGGTTCCTAGGCTTGCTACGATACATAACGCGTCTCTTGCTGTTGGGGCCCCACTATGCTACACGAGAGTCTAAACGCCCTTCTTACTTTTTACAGCAGCAGCAGCAGCAGCAGTACAAAAGTTGTGTTAGCACGCCGCTGCAGTATCGTTTCCGGAGCGCTTACACAAGTACGTACAGCAGTAGCAGCGAGATTTCCTCTCGGGAAGAAAAATCTAGCTCTCTGACCGCTCTGGCGGAAAATAATTAGGTATGATAGGGTGCTGGTGATGGTGAGATGCTGGTCTTTGTTCGGACTACGACATACATTTAAAAAAAAGATAGAAAAAAAACAACAAACAGCTCGTAGCTCTGGCTAGCTGTGAGATCGAGAGGATTTCGTCGAAACCCATCTTTGCAAGCTGAGTGCGATACATAGCTAGGGTACGGGAACATCAAAAGCAATGATGATGCTGACTGTAGTACAGCAGTTCGTTGCGCACCTTGAAGGAGAGCCGTGGGAGACGCGCGGGATGCCGATGTGGTGAGTGGGTCAGAATATAGCACGGGCGGAGGCAGGACGGCCACGTATATATAGCCTATCTATGGTGATGACCAACACCGGACCGGTAGCATGCCACCCGTACAATAAGTACCCGACATACCAGGTACCTGTGTGTGGCACCCGTACCAGGCGTGCCACAACTACCCTACGACGTAGGAGTATACTATAAAATACCAAGAAAATTAAATGTATTATTAGTGCTGCATCAAGTTCCTACACGCTTTGTGGAGCGCCAGCGATTCACACCTCGAATATTCTACGTACGGTGAAAAGTTTCAAATGGAATCGATTTGAAATCGTTATTTTTTTTATGAATCGAATTGAAGTTTCATCTATCTGTGATTGAATAAAAAACAGCCGAATTCCCCAATTGAGAATTGCCTTTCCGAGGATGAGAATGGTAACTGAAAATGTTGGGTTTTGTACTTTTTGTAAGAGATGAACTTCCCTCACAGTCAAAATGTAAACTGCAAACTAATATATTGTCATTTGTGACAGCCGCCGATGACAATTTGTTTTTAATCGAAATCGGCATCGATCGGCAGTCTCAAGATATCGAAGATCCAAGGAAATCGGGATTTATGGGCGAGGTACCTCGCCCCTATAATTACCAATTCCCCTTACCTGTACGAGTACGTATATCCTTTCTCTGTTTTACGAGCGAGCCTGTCAAGGCTGATTTCGATTTCTTGTTTTTTTGTGGATCGATACCTACCACAGAGGAATATATGAAAAAAATTAAAAAAAACTACAGCTTCGTAGCTGTGAGCTCGCATATATATATATATATTAAAAAATTAAAAAAACAACAGCTGTGAGCTCGAGGATTTCGTCGAAACTCATCTTTGCTAGCTGAGTGTATATATTATATATACCAGGTATATGATATGACGAATCGCATCGTTGGGCAACGCAAATAAATGGGATACCGGGTTCTACTACTATGGTATATACTATGGTATTATTAATATTAGTAGTACTTAGTTCCGCATTGAGGAGCTCCGCCAGCTTATAAATCTTCCGGCCAAAAAAATGTTTTTTTTTCATCCACCCCCTAATACGGGTGCCCATAGTAAACACTAGTAAATAGTAAATAGGACCAAATATTGTTAGTAAAAATAGTCAAATATATAGGTTTTTGTAAAAAAAAAAAAAAAAAAAAAAAACAACAACAACACAACAACAACAACAACAACAGCTGTGAGCCTCGAGGATTTATCGTCGAAGCTCATTCTTCTTAGCTGAGTGTAATATTCGATCGCGCGTACTTACGGATTTTATATGTCCTCTGTTACGGATGTACATCCCGTATGGAGGGGACACAATCTGAGGCTGGTAGAATGTCAGGAATATGTGTCTATTTGCTGGGGGAGAAATAATTTAAATTAAATTAAAATTAAAATGTAAACTTAAACAGTCCTGAAATAAACGTACCAGGATACCCAGGTATACTATAGTGTGGGTCTACTATTTGTAGGGGCTATGTTATGGTATACAGGATATTATGGTATATTAATGATATCATCATTGAAATACCTGGATTCAATAATCTCGTTTACTTAAAATACACCTGTTTACTATAATAAGTATGTTCGTATGGCATGCGTAGGGGGGGCGCTCATATTGTATATTTATCCTCGATGGCTCGGTAAAACGACCGTATTGTCTGGAGATATACAATGGAATTTATAGGGTAAACGGAAAGGAAGACACGAAGGGTACGAGCGTCGAGAGCTCAGGGTTTTACTGTTTTGCAGTAATGTTTGCTGTACTGATGAGATGCATAACGTCTGCTGTTGTTTTATGGTTCGTGAGGGCTGAGATCCGTATGTATGTATTGTGTTGCTGTGTTATTTATCATACGATTTAGTGAAGTATATAGGTTCTGTTGACTATTCTGAAACGGTAGGTGATCGAGGTCAACATAATAACAGGTGTTTATGTTAGGGTGGCCGTGGCTAGCGGAGGGGGGGGGGGGGGGAGGGGTTAGTACGTAGGAGATGGTGGGGGATATACTGTATTTAATATCAATAGCATGTTGAGTATGTATCGTATTTCATCACATGCCATATGGGTGAAAAGGTGTCAGGGCGGAGATGATGTTTTTTATATAAAATATATACCAGGTATTCTTTACACAGACAGGTATTTTTGGTGTTGTCATGTATCTGGTAATAATTAATATTGATCCATACATAGATTATCAAACCCAGTAACTCCCTGTCTTTGTAGTCGCGGACCCACGTCGATCCACGGTCCATTCCAGTCCCGTTGATCAAGTCGTGTCGGCATAGAGGATCGCTGTTTTACGTACTCATCATTCCTCATTCATGGTGCATGTGGGAAATCTATAGACAGGTTCTCGCACGCACGTGGTTGTTCACCTGAAAGGATGGAGAGGAGATCCAGAAGAGGTGGTCTTAGGTTTTTGCAGTCACAGGCGTTCGAGCAGTGCACTTGAAGCTACAGCTCCTTGTCTTTCCACCTAAGGCTCTATCGGGCAGTACGTAAATCACAAAGGTCTGGACCAAGACCTGGTGCCGCAAGCGCTAAAAGGAGGTGGTATGAGACGAGCTCAAACGGAATGACAAAAGTGCGCTGCTCACAGCGGTGATCCCACCCCTTTCCCCTTTCCTCCAAGAGGAAGGTTTCACCTCGAAGAAGGCCGCAGCATCGAGCTTTCATGTCCTTTGCGTGCGTCATGAAATTGAGACGCACGACGGCGGGATGAATCGTTTCTGGATTTTTTGGGGGGTTAACTTTGGATTTTTGGGGTATGTTCAAACTCGGTTTTGTATTAATGTAATAATGTATGCTTCGATGCGGGTCATTTCCGGGGAGATTCGAGCTAGTGTGTTGTTTTTGGTTCAGATATTGTTCTACTGGTATGCCATAAAAGTAGGGTTATCTTTCTCGTTATATTTGTATAATACACTAGGTTTCAGTGTACATGGGTTGGCTGAACCATATTCTGTTATTTGGTTCTTGATATATATGGATGGTTTGAGCTATTTTACACCCGCCCAGGACTACTGCCTGGTATACGGTGATGATGTCAGCATTCTTTTGTTCAAAGTTCGTTGAATATTTAGTTAATTCTACGATACGTGGTGTCTGCAGTATTTTCTGTTTCATCATCGTCTTATAAATATAATTATTGGTGATGGGTGATACAGGTATGTATGGTGCATGCTTTGTTTTACTTTTGCGAGGGACGCTTTGTGTTTTCAGCGTTCCCCCTCGCGGTTTGTCAAGTCGGGCTTAGTGCCGATGGACCTCAGAGGTACACCCGCGGTAAACCGTTCTTAACTACCATGGGCTATGATGGTAATTCTACGACGGTACAAAATTACATATATACCAGGTACAGTATGTGCTACATAGGATCATTTTTTATTGTGAGCGAAACATTTTTTACTCTTAAAAACCAACACACCTACTAAAACCGATAATCGTTCTCATCGGAAAGGCAATTCTCAATCAGGAAAATCGGCTGATATAGGCTCTAAACAAAATCTCTGGAGGCGTGGAAGAATACGTCGTCAGGGAAAAATATTACACAAATTACAAAGTACAACGCAGCAGTACGATATGATACATCATACATAGCAGCTGTGGCGCATCGTACACCTCAACGAAGAGAAAATGAAATCCATCCAAAGAAAAAGGAAAAAGGAAAGAGAAAGAGGGAAAAGACAAGGAAGGGGAAAACAGGGAAATACGAAAAAAAAGGGAAAACAGGAGGAAGAAAAAGGGGGGAAAAGGAAAAAGGGACAAATAGAGGAACGTGACGACCCGCAAAGCGAACCAAAAGGCAAAAACCAGGAGGACCAAAAAACAAAAAGCAAGCAAAGTCCATCAACCAACAACATGATGGAGAGCCAGCTATCTATACGCACGCCCGTTCAACTTAACAATACGCAGAACACAAAAAGGAGAGCAAGAGCTCTACGAAACAGGAACAACAAGAGATAAAACAAAAAACAAAAGAGAAATAAAAAATAAAAAAAAGGAAAAAAAGGTAAAAAGGAAAGAAGGAAAAAAAAGGGGAAAGCGATAAACAAAAACAGGCCAAAGGGAGGCATACAGGAGGCGAGTACGGGCGTCCCTACTCTATAGCTACTTCGGTACTACTGTTGAAGGCACGCATAATTCATGCATGATGATGATGGCCATACCCAGTCGTCAGCCCCCCCCCCCCCCCCCCCCCCCCCCCCCCCCCCCCCGTGCGCTATCATGCATCACATAACTTTGTTCAAGGTATATATTAATAACATGATAAATACTAATAGTTACTAGTAGTAGTAGCAGTCGAATCAGCATCGCAGGGGGTCACGGTGGGCGACGATATTACACGATGTCGGGATTGATATTTGCGGAGGATGATTTTGTGAGCATATCGGAAACACCCGAAGGACCAGTAGTAGTCATCACGTTTCATCCGGCAGGATATTTCCGGGAAAATTACAGCCCCCAATGGTGTGTGGACTCGGTGTGGAGGTAAATCGTGGACCGCAGGTTAGGAACAACAAAAAATATTCGAAAGCGGCGCAGCCGAGTTTCTCTCCGAGTACACAATACAATCCGTTATCTTCAGGGTTAGGGTTTGTTAAAGATATTAGGCGCGAACACCTACATCTCTGATCAATGTTCATCGCCACTGCTGTTGCCTGGGGCAGCAGTAGTTAGCACCAGTACTGCTGTAGCAAAGGAGAGCAGTAGGTAGCTGTAGCCGGGGGAAGCAGTTCTGTAGCACTACACGTAATACTGCTGAAAAAGGACAACAGTACATAAATTATCTAACAGTACACTCGTAGACTTCGGACGCGACAGTCAAAAAAACATAAGTTTACCGAGCTATACGACTCCAGAGCTGATGGGCTACCGCTATTCGTCCGGCCTAACGTAGTGAACACTGGTTCTGCCAATTAGTGTGTGCAGTAGCTGACACAACAGCAGTAGTCATCGGTTGATTATAGCACAATAGAAAAACTACACGGTGGCGTGTTACGTACGGTTTCTACTAAGGTGCGCGTGAACTATCGAGAACCCCGACGAGTTGTGTTTTTGTGTTGTTTGTTTTTTAGTACACGGGGTCCTCACAAGTAATGTTTGTTGTACGAACGAAGACAGGGTCTGAGTAGCTACGAGAGAGAGCGGTGGCGTGCCCCACTCCTCGTACCCTCCTCACTACAACTCTAGACCAATGTCTATATGTCTCTTAAGTTTGATTGCCCAAGCAAGCGGCCTTTCTACAAAACGTCACCTTCTGGGTTTAATGCATCGGTGGAGTTCAATCCTTGTCCAACACCTAGCATGCAGCATGCTGCTGCCTGTGCCAGCCTGTGCGACACCTGTCAAGTGGTGTAACAACTATACCTGAATTAGGTATTGGAGCTTTCGTCTACCACAAAGTGCACAGATCTAAGGATTTTCCAAGACGACGTCCTCGGAGGATCCTAACTGAGAGCTGGCCTGAAGAGGTTGAATCGAAAAAAAAAAAGTATTTACGGGTCAACACTGCACGACACGTACGAGTACAGACGAGAGGCATCTGCAAATCGTGTACTGCTCGTCAGATGCAACACATAGCGCTCGATTCAACTCTGTTCGGGGCGTGCGTGTGGTTGCGCTGAATTTTAACCAGGTCGAGCTGTCCCGTATCGGTAACAACATTTAACTCGGCTGTAGGATTGGCCTACATCCAAACGTCGGCTCGTCATTCGTCAGATAGCATTGCATACGCGTTACGATTCCATAACTGTGTCGGGCTGTGTTGGTTGCGTTGCGATCTATAGGTCGAGTGATAATCATTGGTACAACGTGGCTCGGGCGTATAAAAATTGCACTACATACAAACTGCCGCTACTAACAACTCAGCGACAGACTGCAAGCGTAATTGCGGCTGGCGCCAACACCAACTGTAAGCAAAGAAAGACGCTTAGATAAGTCTAAGTAATCACTAGTTTAAGGCGAATTTGAAAATAAACGCCAGCAATACTACTGTCGGTAAATCGAAAGAGAGTCAAAGCTAATCAAGCTGAAAGGCTGAATTCCGAGAAAAAACCGAATGTATCTGTTGGGGCGGTATAGAAAGAGAGCGCACGCTTATCACAGTGACGCGAATTCGAAAACAAAACACGCGTAAAGACTGTTGGCGGTAAAAGAAGAGAAGTCCAAGCTAATCACAATAAGGGAGGCGAATTTCGGAATCAAACTCGTAATAATATCTGTTGCGGTAAAAGAAGAGAGTCAAGCTAATCACGTGGGAGCGAATTCGAAACAAATCCGTAGTATACTGTTGCGGTAAAAGAAGAGAGTCCAAGCTAATCACAGTGGGAGGCAAATTCGAAAATATACCCGCAATATAATACCGTTGCGGTGTAAAATAAGGAAGAAGTAACAACAATCAAAAGGAGGATGGAAAACTACAGCGAAGTAAGGTTGGTAGCCAAACGCCTCCCTCGTTCGATGGGGAGAACAAGCGCGCATACCGCGGCTGGGAGGTACGGGTCCAGGTCCACTTCAACGAATCGACCTCTCCCATCCACAACATACTCACGGGACAGGAAGAGCACACCTCGGCAGTCGGCAGCAACCTGGTTTGAGTGGCAGCGCAGCAACACCAACGTTTACATTGCCCTCTTACTATCTACGAACGGGGGAGATACAGCAGCGACGCTGGCGCTGTTTCGCCTGACCCCCGACGACTGAAAAGCCGTTCGAAGGGGGAGAAAAGGATGAAATTTCGAACAACTTTCCAGACGTCATGCAGCTAACTACCGCAGGCGGTCCATTGGAGGGCAGCGCCGACAAGGGGATCGGAGCCTGAAGCAGCTCTACAGCCTAGCTACATGATCTTCAGCGGGAACTACTACTGCTGAGATTACCGCAACTACTCCGCGTTTTACGTATACTACTACTCGATCAAGACACGGAGCAAGCATCGTCGTCACCATCATCATCATCATCATCATCATCATCATCATCATCATCATCATCATCACCACCCTTATCATCATCGTCATCATCAGCGTCATTGTCATCGCACAACGAGTGTACAGCAACGACTGGTACAGCAACGACTGGTACAGCAACGACTCGTACGGCAACGGCCGGTATACAGCAACGACTGGTACTACAACAACGCCTACTCCTACAGCATCGTCTACTACTACAGCACCGACAGGTACAGCAACGCCTACTACAGCAGCGACGTCTCCCGAAGAGACTACTACACACCGTACAGCAAGCAGAGGCAACTACTACGTACAGCAGCGAATGCAGCAGGACTATTAATAGCGGCAGCTACTTTCATCCGTTTCATCAGCTATTTCAGCTTCTTCGTCTGCTTTACAAGTTCTACCACTACTGACTACACATCGCACATCAACTTCAACAACGACGCGGCGTACGGCCACACAACTCCCATTTTGGAACCCCGCAACCCGGTGATGGACGAGATCCTGATAAAAAATCCGTGGAATAACTCAAGCGGATGTGCTGACCAAAGAAGAAACGCCAGGAGGACCGGCAGACGACGTCGGCGGGTGGGAATCAGCGACAGCCGACGGCGGCGGACCTCAGCCGGCAGCAGGTGGTGGAAGCGAGCAGAAAGGGAGAGCCGCTGGAAGGATGGCCTCCAACTCAGGGGGAGCGGCACCTCAGGACCAAGTGTGTCGCCAATAGTAACAAGAATCGGGAGCACGGCTGCTTCAGTGCTAATAACGACAGTCGTCATCACCCAGGAGGACTACACTTCCAGGAGACTGCTCGTGAAGAACGGCATGCATGACTGCACGGCGTTGGAGACGCCAGAATACGGAGAGGAGCTGACCCTGATGCAACTGGGGTATCAACCCGGACGACGGGAAAACACCTTCATCGCAACACCATCAACATTGAAAGGGGGTGTCTAGCAACTGCACGGAGAGGCTTTTAGCGAAGCAACAGGCACCAAAATTCGTTTTCCAACAAGCACTCATGACTGGTAGCTGATCAGTGATTTCGCAGATTAGCGCAGGTTACAACAAGAGCTGATGGTCGTTAGCCGTGATCAGCTCTTTAGTCAAGTTGTTACTGCTCCCAACAAGTACTGGTCGATGATTGTTAGCCAAGATCGGTCTACATTAGTTTATATCGCTTGCAACAAGTGCTGGTGTGTGTTAGTCATGATTGACACTTCAGTCAGACTTCGAATCGGTTCTACCAATACTGGTTATCGTTAGGCTTGGCGAGAAAATTTGTTTGCTTTTCCGTTGAGGGGGGTGTGTGAAGTGTAGGTTGAGTAACCAATACATACGTAGTCAACGTTCAGTACAAGAAGTCACTGCTGATAATAGTAGCAACACGAACAGCATCTTTTCGATTTACCTACTGGAATAGACGTCTGGACTAAATTTGACGAGGAGCCCAGTATAGCACTAGATGTTGCGGCACGAGACGACAGTCATCCATGCTGTCACTCCTCACAGCACTCGCTAGAGGCGTGCTTTCTCGCATACTTCGGTCATTGGCGCCAAGTATCTCTACTCCCATGAGCTTGCCGGCGTATTCAGAGCTTGAGGCGGAGACGTCTGGACGATCAAGCGTATGAGTTTCTTCGTTGTCGTTTTGTTTATTTGCTTACCACTTTCGCAGAAATGGGGGAGCTAGCTAATGGGGGAGTTACTTGATTTCCAGTTTACATCTGGGGGGTATTGTTATCGTAGACACCGATGTTAAATAGAACGTGTTACGTTGAGTACAGAGCCCCCTGTCGTGAGCACAGACAGCGAAACGCTGATACATACCATGTGATTATTCAAAGTGGTTGGGATTTCCATTGCAGTTGACAAGCTTCACAGTAAGGTATGCTTGTTTGGACCCTGTTTCACGACGTCGATGATCGTTTGATTACCGGGCAGAGCCCTAGTTACGACGGCGTTTAGTTGATGACCGGGAAGATGTTGGAGCTACAGCCAGTATAGTTTAGACGTTTGCTTACGCTTACTTGAATTCGTAGACATTTAAAACGAGTATCGACAATCAACAGCGTTAACATTAGTCGGTACTGCAGTGCCCACAACAGTGCGATTTCCATTAAGGGGGAGTGTTAAAGATATTAGGCGCGAACACCTACATCTCTGATCAATGTTCATCGCCACTGCTGTTGCCTGGGGCAGCAGTAGTTAGCACCAGTACTGCTGTAGCAAAGGAGAGCAGCAGGTAGCTGTAGCCGGGGGAAGCAGTTCGTAGCACTACTACTGTAATACTGCTGAAAAAAGGGAGCAGCAGTCATAATACGTAACCAAGTACCACTCGGTAGATTCGGGATCGCGACGAGTCAAGAAGCAAGTTTACCCGAGCTACGACCGGCCAGAACTGGGATCGGCTAACCGCTATTCGTCGGCCAACGTAGGTAGCACTGGTTCTGCCAATAGTGTGTTGCAGTAGCTGAGCACAACAGCAGTAGCATCGGTGATGTTATAGGCAGCAATAGAAAAACACGGTGCGTTACGTTACGGTTCGACTAAGGTGCGGCGTAACTACGAGGACCCCGACGAGTTGTGTTTGTTGTTGTTTGTTTGTTTTTTAGTACACGGGGTCCTCCCAAGTATTTTTGTTGTAGCGAACGAAGGATCAGGGTCTGAGTAGCTACGAGAGAGAGCGTGGGCGTGCCCCACCCTCTGTCACTCCTCTCACCACCACCTCTAGACTCAGATGTCTATTGTTCTCTAAGTTTGATTGCCCAACAAGCGGCCCTTCTACAAAACGTCACTCTTCTGGGGTTTTTATCATCGGTGGATCATCCTTGTCCAACACCAGCATGGCAGCATGCTGCTGCCTGTGCCAGCCTGTGCGACCACCTGTCAAGGGTGTAACAACTATACCTGAATAGGGTTAGGGTTAGGGTTGGGGGTTGGGTTGGGTCTACGCCCGTACCTTGATCCCACCAGGAAGTGCTTCCTAGCTCGCAAAGCAATGCGAGAAGTGAACAGCCCGCTCCTACAAAAATCCTAGCTAACGGAGCTCCGTTTCTCGCCCGTTTTTGGCCCCGTTTGGGTCCGGGTTGGGGTCAGGGTTAGGGTTAGGGTTAGGGTTGGTGGTTGGGTTGGTTCTTCGCCCGTACCTTGATGTCATCAGGAAGTGAAGAACTGCAGAAACGGACAGTGATAGCGAACGTAAAAAAGTGCGCAGTAGTTGTATGTAACACATATAAGGAGAGTTCGCTAACTTTTAAGTGGAAGTGGGGAGAAGATGGATTATTACCGATCATAGACCAGCGTATGTACCATGGCGTAGATATCTAAAAATAGTACTCTTGGGATGCACACGTAACAAAAGTAATCGTAGGCAAGGGTAGAGCACACGTAGGCAGGATGGAAGCGATCCTATTACCAACAGACTCGCACCTTGACACTATAATTAAGCGATGTATGTATGTATGTATGTGTATCCTGATGAATGTGATTGTACCAAAGCTAGAATATGCAGGAGACATATGCGAAGGGAACGCCAAGTTCGTAAAACAGCTAAAAACAGTACAGATGACATCAGCTAAAAAAAGGTACTATTAATAGGTACGAGTAGAATGCTCAAGTACGACGAGCAATGCAGTATTGAGAGCAGAACTGGAAATGTACACACTTATAACAAATAAATAGAGACGAGTGAAAGTTGAAATATCAATATTGTAGTAAATAACACATGCCAAATAAGAGGTTGCCAGCCATAGTTGTATGGGAGGAAGTAACCGAAGGGCGAGTTGGAATAAGGTGGGATAGCGTAGTCGAGAAAGTATGGAAGGATATACGAAACAAAAATATAGATGCTGGCCATAGAGAAGTTTGGGCGGAGGAACACTTGGAGATACACGGGTGGTTAAGAGAAGGGGTAGGAATGAAAACGCATTTGCACGGCCCAATAGACTTCGCGAAAACACTGAAACTGTGATTTCGTGTAGGGGACCTGGACCTGCCAGAAATAAGAAAGAGGTATACCAGTAGCCGGGAGGAGGAGGAGGAGGAGGAGGAGGAAGTAGCTGCACAGATGTGCCCTTGTGGCGAAGCAAAAGAGAGTAGAATTCACATAGTGGGATAATGTGAAATGTACACGGAGGAACGGGATGTGTTTGAACAGGAGATTAGGAAAATAGACGAATGTGGCATGGAGAAGTTTGGTACGCTACAGAGTATAGTAGCGAAACATCGATCGCTATCTTAGGAGGTAGATGGTGGCCACAGGCGGCGAAACAGGAAGGCGATAGGATTAGCAATAATTTTCTTTTGTAAGATATGGAAGCAACGTAATGAGCGCCCAAATGTTGGAGATGTCTGAATTAGGAGTAGGAGCGGTGCTCCGTCTCGAAAGGGGTGCTAGGTCAATGGTCGACTTCCTAAGGCAAGCAACAAATGAGTACGCCTGCCCCCCGTTGTGCCCCCGCCCAGGCCCCTCCCCGGGTGCATTGGTGTCAACGGTCTATGTCGCAGTTGCATCCGCAGCCGTCGCGTGCCGCTTTGCTGCATGACTCCTGTCCGCGTCATGCCATTTCCGCATGAAAAACTCCCCCCCGTCCTCGACCACTCGAAACCACCGACTGGCCTTCTGTGCTGCCTCGCACCACCAATTTGGTCTGATGCCGAACGCTTTGAGGTCTTCCTCAAGGCGCCCCACCCAGACCTTCTCCTGTGCAAACGAGTAGCCCTTATCCCCGACCATCTCTCCAAACATCACCCTCCTCCGCAGCCGCTCCCCTCCCATGCGTGCGACGAAACCAGCGAACAGTATCCTCCGTCTGCGCACGGCCGCTTCAATTCTCTCGGAGTCTTGCCTTGACAAGCGCGCGGGCGTAGGATAGAGTGCAGTCTGTGCGCTTCCGTTTCCGCCAGACGAGGCATCGGAGACGCATACGTGCTGTGATGATCCTGGGCTATATCCCGAAACTTCTACCGGTCTTCCAGGATACTGTTTTCGATCGAATCATGACAGTCCCGTTTACATTTCCGCCGAGTACGCACGTACGTACGATACGTCTATGATACTCACGACAGAGCTTGGGGTACTACACAACCTCTGGTGTGTACCTGTGTGTACTCGACTTACTGTAAAACTGGGTGGTCAAGATGCCCAACAAAGCACTAAGATGCCATCCACCCCACGGAGAAGCATCACCCGGGATCACTGGACTATCAACATCTGGGATCATCGGAACATCCGCATCTAGGATCATCGGAGCATCCGTATCTGGGATCATCGGAGCATCAACGTCCAGGATCACTGGATCAACAACATCTGGGATCACCGGATCATCAGCTGGATGATCATAACCTAACATTACCGGAGCATCAGCTGGATCATCACCACCTGGCATCGCCGGAGCATCAGCTGAGACATTACCGCCTGCTTCGCCAGGGGTCGTGTCAGCTTCCCGAGAGCTGTGTCTGACTCGCGCCTCCACACGAACCGAGCCCAATACGGACAACAACGGGACCAGCCGTCAGCTGAAGGAGGTCTACGCGCTCACAACAGCGGGAGGACAACCGCGGGCAAACCCCAGGATAGGATCTGCGAAAGAAACACAGGGCAACCAAGAGCCACTGGCGACTTCTGCCTTCGTGTACCCCCGCGAGCCAACTTTAGGCTTCCTCTTCTTCCTGGACGAAGCGCCCACCGACACCGGGACCA
Source organism: Saccharina japonica (assembly GCA_008828725.1). NCBI lineage: Eukaryota > Phaeophyceae > Laminariales > Laminariaceae > Saccharina > Saccharina japonica. Next base: position 18,318 of record MEHQ01004312.1, read on the forward strand.
AGAAGCAGATACTGAGTGCTTGAGAGAAAGGAAGCTACCTACCTCTCCAACTTTAACATAAGTTGAACCTCTAATCATAATCCTGAGCTAAGGATACCGGACCAAGGACATCGGACGACTACCGGCGTCTACACTATCAAGGTCGAGCCACTGGAAGCGTGAAATGAATTATCTCCCTTATCGAAGCTGCAGAGTATTGCATGTTGTTGAATGATCTCTAAAGGTGTACACGCATTTGGCACAGGCAGGCGTCGTGGTGGCTCAAGACAGCAGTAACACAGAAACACTCGTATGCATTATTCCCATAGCTGCCGAGCTGACTCGGCCCAAACCTCGAGCTGACTCGGCCCAAACCTCGAGCTGACTCGGCCCAAACCTCGAGCTGACTCGGCCCACGTATCGAGTGACATCGATCGGCTCATGAAACATCCCGATGTTCCATATCCCACTACAATAATTCCTATCAATCATGTGGAACTCCTACCATACGATGGATCTTATGCGTTGTGTTACTGAGTACAATCAACATCCCCCCTGCTCATTATACACAACCATAATAATTCCCCCCTGCTCGGTGCATGACAGGGCACGACATTGCAGGGTCCATACATCGCAAAATCATAATGAACTCATACCAAACTCGGAAACTCAAACTCAAATCTGCAACTCCTCAAATCAAGACTCATACAATCTCAAGTCCAAATCACATCCATATCAAGAGGAAACTCATCCCGACGACAAGTGAAAACCTCTCCCTCAACCCCAGACAAAAACAATGCAACTATGGAAAATGTGACAGTGTGTAGTTACACCAAACAAATACATACTAAGAAAAAGGTATCATGCCAGAGATCGCGAGGGACCCCGTCCCCCCGGATAAAAGCCTCCTTTCATCCCCTGCTAACGCCATAGATTCACAGATCGCGACGGTAATGCGAGATAGCATACATACTTCTTCCCAAATAATTAATCTGGCGCTCAAACCACAGTACCCTAAATCATAGTTGCTCGTGCTGGAAACATCGAACACTCTCGAAATCCATTGCCAGGAAAAACGGCATTATCCTCAGAATTAGCCAAGGAAAACCGGTATTTTTATTCGGATTCATAACTCACATACCCATACGTTGCTGTACGCTTACGCAACGACCGGCAGAAATACTTCATTTATAAACCAACATAAACCTCCTTGATTATCCCCGATTACCTCGTATACTAGTACCCAGTATGGGGCCTAGCTGAACCAGGAAAAATGAAATTCCATTCGTACTATACGAACGTAACCGCAGAAACTCCATCCACGTGTATTCTACATTACTTCAAGTATGCAGACCCAATATCGCTCGATCCAACGCGTAACAAACGCAAAGAAAGACGACTTATAGCTCAAAACCAAGAACATTTAATCTGGACCGAACGCGCCCTCTGGTGCATTTCAAAGTCACTTCAGTCGTGGTCATTTTGCCGCAGACTGAGATTATTTCATCTTCAACAGTCAAACTCTCAACGCAATACACATCAAGCGAATCGGTCAGCAAAAACTCAAACAACGAAATCGTTCGTAAGAATAAGGCAATAACATTTCATTCAAAAACCTAAAACCTACCCAATCCCAATAATGCCCCCAAACATTCCTACTGCTGGTGCTGCCTCCGCTGCGGCTGCCGCTCTTTCCGGCCTCACAGCGTCGCCGCAGCTCGGGTCACCCAGCTCATCCCCCTCGGTAAAATCAGCAGTCACCTCGACAGCATAGACTCGAAACAAACAGCAGGGGACAGGTCGTGCGGACCAGGAATCAGGGTGGTCACGGGTATTGTGCTCTATTCATGCATTCATACATACGTATCAGCTTGCAAATCTCTCTTTTTACCGCAATTTAATGATCTCAAATGCCACTGCATAATGGTTAATTTACAACGACAACATACCGATGATACCGCATGATATCCCATACACGTACCATGTCGCATCCATGAATTACCGATCACTATATACTGCTGTACGTATGCGTAGTATCTCACTCAATCCTCCGACTTGGTGAACATGTACAACAGTACCGTGAAAAGTATTTCCTCAGCTCATACTCATAACTCTACCATCAACAGCAGTACATACCAGGGTAACGGACAATATACCCGCTGATTCCACGTATATGTTCCCCTCACACATAATGCCTCGTCAATACATGGAACTCCTTACTACGAAATGGATAATCTGCGTCGTATCTTTTAGCACAGTCAACATCTCCCCCCTGCTCAATATATACGACCATACAAACTCCCTCCCCCCTGCTCTGTGCATGACAAAAGGCACGACAACGCAGGGTGGACAAAAGGGGGTTGTGCTACTCTGCAGTCCAGATATATGCGATGTAGTATCGTACTCAACTCTGTGCATACTCTTGTACCCGCCTTACTATACTACTTCTGCTTTCGTACGTACTCGTATTCAATTTCGGGGTTTGTGTTGATACGATACAGCAGCAGTACTGATGCTGTACGTGTGTGGAAAGTTCAACTCATTCTTTCATAATTTCCTCATATTGCACTTTCAAAATCTACGTCTTACTCGTACGTGAATTGGTACCCAGCCAGAGCGTGCGATCAGGCAACCACAAAACAGACAGCCATTGTCCTGCAGTAGTACTTGTACGCTACAGCAGTCTCTACAGGAAAACTTCAGTGAGACAAGCCATACAAATACGCCTGTGTGTCATACCTCCGTTCCACCCTTAAAATCTCCAAAACATGCTCTATTCTCAATCTCAAATGTGGGGGTATTCATCATTCTTAAATCAACACAAAATCAATTCAAGAACGGAAATCATCAGCAGCAAGTAGCAAAATAATACTCGCCTCGTGCGGGCAAAAGCCCTTGCTGGCGGCGTGGTGATCATTTCTCCTTTACTCTCTCTCGTTTCGGGCAGCGCCTCCTCTTGCGCCCGTGCTCTTCCTCCCAGCCGACGATACAGACTTTTCCACCAGCCCCCACCTTCGCTCTCTCCTTCTCCTCCTTCCTCGGGGGCAACGTCTCCCCCGGCTTCCAATTATCCTCCCCTCCCCCGGCTCCTCGTGCCGCGCCAATAAACTCCCTTTCTCATGCACAAACTAGACCCACAGATTCAAGCATAGGCCTGGTGGTTCTGGGGCTTTGGGCGGCGGCGGCGACGGCGGCGGCGTGACGATGGCGGTGGCAGCGGCGGCGACGAGAGACGGCGGCAGCGACGGCAATGGTGACGGCGGTGGCGATGGGCGGCGGCGGCGGCGGCGGCGGCGATAGTTGCGCTCTTATGTCCCGGCAAGCGCAGCAATCCTCTGACAGCTGCTCCTCTTCTTGCGGACGTTGTAACTGGAGTAGCCGCTGCCTCTGCAACTGCTGCACTCCAGTACCTTCGCTTCCAGATCCGCGCGGGTCTACCAGCTATGGCTCATACATGGCGTTGCTGGGATCGCGCTGCTGCTGCTGGGGCGGCATCTCCTCTCTCTTCTCTCCTCTCTCCTCGTTCTCCTTCTCGTATCTAACTAAATCTACAGCAACTTTCATCACGATCTCAGCTTGAAGCTCATGCGCCATGCGGAGATTCTGAAGTCTCTCCGACATCGCCTGGACTCGCCATGACCAAAATCGATTCAAGGCGGGATCCTCTGCATACGACGCTTGCAGAGCTGCCTCTGCGAGTCTGATCTCCTTCTCGAGCTCCAGTGCCGCGATCTCTATCTTCAGCAGCTGTATCCTCTCCATACCAGCGTCCTCGTGACCTGGCATGGGCACGCACAGCCAGTTCCCCTCTGGGAATCCCCTCTGGGATGTCAGCGCTCTCCAATATAAGATCACCGGTTGCCCGGACGTCACTAGTGTGTTGAATGATCTCTAAAGGTGTACACGCATTTGGCACAGGCAGGCGTCGTGGTGGCTCAAGACAGCAGTAACACAGAAACTCTCGTATGCATTATTCCCATAGCTGCCGAGCTGACTCGGCCCAAACCTCGAGCTGACTCGGCCCACGTATCGAGTGACATCGATCGGCTCATAAAACATCCCGATGTTCCATATCCCACTACAATAATTCCTATCAATCATGTGGAACTCCTACCATACGATGGATCTTATGCGTTGTGTTACTGAGTACAATCAACACATGTTTTTGTGTATAGGTCGGGCAGATTTCGAATTCCTTGGTCAACGAACTGATCACTGCAAGTTTTGTTCTTATGTTGTTTGGTAGCGTATCCCGCCCATCTTCCCTGAATGCAGTAAATACCGGTGTTGTGTAAAATTGCGATACAGGTACCCAGTAAGTACCAAGTATGGGTACATTGTAACCAAGTCGAATTAGCGTTTTCGATTGGGTAGTTGCATAATAAGTTTAACTACGGCATCTCCAGTACTTCAGGATGTATGGCAGGAGAACCCGCCACCTGGACGAGTATAAACGGGAGATTGTAATACGCGAGAGGTGATGCCTCTCTGAAAGCAGTATTTCTTGTTGCAACTTTAAAAAGCTGGCAGCGTCCATGTGTTCTTTTGTTTGTTTTATGGGCGGCAGGTACATGGCTGGGCTGTTCACTCCTATGCTTGTTGCGGAGTGATGAACAGATTCACTGTTTTATACCATTTCTAACATCTTCTATTCCACTGTCGTTTTAACTGACTGGAATACAGTTCACGTCTGATGATTCTAGGATTGTGGACTGATAGCTGATCTTGCGTAACACATGCAGAAACGCGTACAGCAGCAGAGCAGGATATTTTATATCCGGTTGTTTTGTGATGTTTTTTATTATTATTGTTTTCACTTAGTGATATGATTTATTCGAGGTGGTTGCGGACCAACCAGCCAACACACCAACCGACGCGCCCAGTAACCCACTTACCCACCGACCTACCCCCACCCACCCGCCTTTACCCACCCAGCCTCCGTACAGAGTTTCTGCGCGGACGCGCATCGCCTAACATTGAAAGCGATCCCAAGACTATTGCTGGGTACACAGTCAAAATAAGAACCGCCAAAGCAGTAGTTTCATGCAGTTAGGAGTTTGACCACTTCAAGGATTCTGTCACGCTCTTCATTCCCACCCTTCTTGTAATGAGGAGACGGCTTTTCTCCGTTAACTAATGGGTCGCCTGGGTGCACGGGCGGCTGTGAAGTGCGAATGAACTCATGAGAACGTTCGGTTAGAGCGTGGGCTGTATATACCAAAATAATATTTCGTCGCGTGTGTGTTGTGTGTGTGTTTGTTTGTGCATTGACTTTTGTCCCTTGCCATGTCGCGCGCGACCGAAGCACACCGAGTTCGACATGGACGGTGTCTGTGGAGGCCCATTATTCGCACCTCCATCCCCCTCTGCTAGCGTCTAAATCCGTGTCGAGTTAGTCGAGCTTGATCGAGGTACGTGCCCTTCTAACGGCCAGGCTTGGTTCCAGTGACCGCCCGTCACTGACACCCGTCACTGGGAAAACAAGCGTGTACCATACGTTCCAGCGGGCTCAGCAGTTGACGACCAGAATTGTTGATATTCACCTAATGAGCGACGTCGAGATTTGTATACACGAGCACCTGGTACCAGGTAGCATACTACTGCTGTATAACACTGCTGCTAAATACTCGTGATACTGGTGTACATCAGTTCCTTTTCAGACGTTAATCAATGTACCCCTCCCCTCAATGTTGTTTTGTTTTTGTTGTGGATTGATTTTATTTTTCCTTTTGTGTTGTTCTTAGCACATTTTTTCACTTCGTGGTTAAGAAGACCCTATTGATCTTAACTATGATACAAACAACCTCTGCCCCAGCAGTTCTTGTTGATGTGTGTTGTTGATATTTGTTTTTACTTGGTGTTGTTGTGGTTGATTATTGCAAGGTTATGTTCTGTAGGGCTGGTGGATTCCGGGTACGGGTATGGAAGTCTTACATAACCTATACTAGTTCTGAGTACGGCTATTGAAGTCTTACAACACTCAGGAGTTCCGGGAATTGTGGCACGGGCGTACAGAACTCCCAGACGTTCCGAGTATGGGTATGGAAGTCTTACAGAACTCCCAGAAGTTCCGGGTATTGTGGCACGGGCGTACAGAACTCCCAGACGTTCCGAGTATGGGTATGGAAGTCTTACAGAACTCCCAGAAGTTCCGGGTGCGGGTATGGAAGTCTTGCATAACTCCCAGAAGTTCCGAGCATGGTGGCACGGGCGCACTCACAGAAGGTCCGATCAGGTATCGAAATGTTGTACCCGTACCCCGGGTATTGTGGCACGGGCATAACATAACTTACAGAAGTTCCGGCTACGGGTTTGAAGCCATACCGAACATACAAGAGTTCCGCGGACACGGGTACGAATGTCGTACATAACTCACAGAAGTTGTTCAGAGGGTAGTACCCGGGTAAATAACCCGGGTATGGTTCTGTACGTAACGTACGTACAGAAACAAGCTTGCAACGATGCACACTCGTCAAGGTGTGTTGAACCGAAAAAAAGAACTCACCAAGAAGAGCTACGTATTTTATATAGCTAGGATTATTGCACTTAAGCGCCCCACAAAACCAAGCCAGCACCAGGATATCATCGGCGCTCGTTCTCTACACGGTGACGAACCGCATCTTTGTCGCGACCACCCGGGCGATGAGGAGCCGCCAAAACGACTACGAATACTTGATCGATGTAGGCTCCATCACCGCTGTAGGCATTTGACGATCCAGATTGAACGCCGTCAGCACGTTCGGCACTGCCGTCAGCACCATGGATCGATACGCCATGAGCTGTAGTAGGCCCGCCGCCTCTGTTCGCAGCGAGTGTGGGCTCCTGATGTCGCGGGGCAATGCGTGCCCCGTAATAAACAAACCTTCCTACAAACAATGAACTCAAATACGGTACACAAAATAGTTGGATATTTGATATCGCTGCAACTACAGAAACGAAAACACCTAGCCAACTAATAACTGGCTGGCGACTTATATTCAACCTGCTCACAGCTCTAAGAAAAAGGGGTGTCTCTCCACGATGATCAAAACGCCACCATCTTGTCGCCGCGTCTTGTTGTCCCGCAAATATGTACTGGTATGATAATAGATACCTGGTATGCGACATTACCTGGTACTACCGAGTACGAAAAGTATACGTAATGTGTGCGCACGACGTGTTCCTGGTACTATAAACGAACGATACGTATACGTAATGTGTACGTGTTACGACGTGTTCCTGGTACTATAAACGACTATGAACGTGTGAGATGCATACTACACGCGGGCACTATTTAGTTTCTACTGCTGTTGCTCAGTCTTATATTGTAACCCTTGCCTTTGGGCGGCGAAATAAGTATCAGGAAGAAAAAAAGAAAAATAGCGAAAAAAAGTGGTACCATAAGGTTTGGTCTAAATCCGAACACGTGGCGGGCTCCCGGGTACTGTGACAAAGGTATACCCGTACCCCAGGTATTGTGCAACAGTCTCACAAAACTTACAGAAGTTCCGGGTACGGGTATGAATGTTGTACAGAACTCACAGGAGTTCCGGGTACGGGAATAGAAGTCTTACATATCTCACAGAACTTCCGGCGGGTATTGTAGCACTGGCGTACAGAACGCACATAATTTCTCTGTAGGGCGATACAGTTCCCGGGAAAATACGTACCCCGGGTATGGTTCTGTACGCACCCGACAGAGCACAACCTCACTACGAGTTATAACAGAAACACAAACACAACTGGTATTGCAACGGGGTTGGGCTGTTTTTCGGCTAAGGAGGCCCCCCTGTCAGCCACATGTTACAGGACCCCAACGTACCCTCCGCCTTCCATGTACGTGGCTTTGACAACCATCCATACAAATCAAAGGCGGGGGGGGCGATGGATGTGTAGAGACCACGCGCTGAAGTAGCGCGTTTTCACCGATCGTTTTGCCGCCCACTTCATTCAACAAAACGCTATGTACGGATCCCACGAGACGGGAGACTGGACTATTCTTGAAAAGGCTGCAGTAGGCGTTTAGGCTACCGGTACATTGTGGGGGAGCTGGCACCACCAGGTTATCACCGGAGCAAGCAGATCAATATACCCGGTGCAAAACAAAAGAAGCAAGCAGGACACCCCCAATACCCTGGAACTTTATCGCGCCACCTAACAATAATCACTCGCAACAACGCAAAACGTCACAGTAGATATGCCGATGCTCCACAATATTTGGCGCCCGCGGAGGCGGCGGGAGGCGTCGGCGATGCGTCAGCCAATCTCCCCGTAGCACAGCACAACCGCACCCGGAAATCTCCCCTGGGCGTTCATCGCGTCATCGGATCGCCATTCGCAACAGCGCAATGCTCAAGCATATGCTGGTGGCGGTGGTTCAAAATAGGATGAAGGCTCTACATACGGGGGCGGCGGGCGGTCCGGAGCGGGGGGTACACCTGGCAGAAGGCGAAACGCAGCAAGGAAACATCGGGGGGCGGGGGGTTGGACGAAAGGGCCCCATAAAATGGGAAGGTTGAGCGATACTTTCTTCCTCAACCACGTTTTTCGTATGGGTTAGTGGTAAATAAATCCTTGGTACTGTAGTTCGACTCAAAGTTCCCTTGTTTGTCGCTGCCGTCGGCTGTTCTCCCCGTTTCAACGCGGACGACATACTGGCAAAATATTATTGTAAGAAGCGTATAGCATAAACCAAGAAGTGTATTCTCGGAGACAACAGGTCACGCAACAAGTTCCCCTCCGCTTGTCCCCACACAAGAAGTGACTCCTTAGATGAACGGATCTTGTCTTGAACAAAACACAAAATGAGATTCGGGTGGGTGGGATGGGTGGGTGGGTGGGTGGGTGGGTGGGTGCTGATAAAGCAATTCGGCGTTTCCGAGTGTTTTCGACTTTTGTCTAAACGGCCAAGTTTCTCGGAAACCGAGGGAGCGTTACCGACAACAAGCGATTGCATCGCTGTATCACAGGGGAAGATGCGTTTCGCCGGAAGGTTAAGGTTTACCCTCCGTCTGATAAGGTCGGTGCAGCAGACCTTGGAGCAATGCCCCTGTAGGGGTGTGGTGGCTTATCTTCTGACCCTCCTACGAAAAGAGCTCAACATCCCACCCGAAACAAAATATTCCAAATATGTTTATTTACGCAACCAACCCCGATCAAGATTTGTATGCGCTGTATGCGCTGTATGCGCTACTACAGAGGACCATAGTAAACAGGACCAAATGTGGTTCGTAAAAAGTAGATAAATATACTAGGTTTTTGTGTGCACCGCAGGTCGTATTTACTATGGCCCCCCGAAATAGTCCTAAAGCAGATACTGCTGTATAAAATTAATCTGTAAACGCATCATACTATTAATAACAGGTAGCTGCTCAGTTGAGGAGTATATCAATAGTCAGTGAAACGATATCGGGCCAAAGTCTGCAAACCCCTCAGGTGGGATGGGTCAGCATTGTGGCACCCCCGCGGCCATGATGACAAGGGCGGGGAAGCGATCAACCGACGTTTGAGTGCAGACACGAGGTAGACGACTGCGGTGCAAGGCTAGTTCCAGAACGAGCCGCGTTGAAGAAGCTTACACGTAACGCGCCAGCGCACACGCCGCACATACGGTGGTGCAGCTACAGCAGTAGCTCCTTCCAGAACGTTTCATCCAACAGCAGAGACCGAAGTCAGACAGATGCACGGTGTCATAATTATGAACACCCTGACCTAATCATGGGGGGGAGAGTGTTGAAGATACTAGGGCGCGAACCCCTACATCTCTGATCATCTGTCCAACGCCAGCATGGCAGCATGCTGCTGCCTGTGCCCGCCTGTACGACCACCTGTCAAGGGTGTAATAACTATGCCTAGTTAACGAGGGAGGGACGGAGGGAGCGCTATTTTTGTCCACACGTGTTGTTTGCAGTTTCGATGTCTTTTGTTTTCGATGACATCACCTCGTTTTCCTGCAGCCGCAGTTGGCACAGCCACAGCCACAGCAGCAGTGGTTTGCCCGGTCTTTTCGTGGTGGCGTGCCTCACTTTCTCGGCGGCGGCGGCAGCGGATGCAGCACCACACGCCGACGGCTATCATCACGATCAGAAGCAGACCCCCTCCAACGGAGGCGGAAATGATGGCCACTAGGCTCGTGGAGTCAGAGCCCGATCCGCCCGTGGAAGAATCAGGTAGGTCTGTACGAATAGGCGTTTGGCACAGGGAACGGCCGGCGTTTTGAGCATCGTGGTGGCGATATAACGAACAGCACACCAATCAGTTAATGGGTCGGGCTGCTTTCTGGATCGACCGAGAAACAAATGGTCGAGTTTCGGGAACAGCCATGCTCTCAACGTCACCGACGCACTGCTTGCTGTGGGATTGTTCATCGGTGTACGAGTGCCATTTTTGGGTTCCTCTAGAATCGTTTTGTTCTACTTACTATTAGTACAGAGCTTCTCAAAGTGAGAAGCCTCAGAAAAAACAAAACATGGTGCGCCTCTACCGCAGCATGCGTCTGATGAAGTAGCTCTAGAGTATTTGTACGTAAGTCGTGGGATGGGTGATGTGGGTGAGCCGCACATCTTGGACAAAACATACAAAATCAGTATTCGGGTGTGGTATGGAACTCCCCAAGTTGAGGAGCCTCTGAAAACATTCTTAGGCGCTACCCCTAGAAGGAAAGAACGCGTCACATACGTACTGGGGCATAATGGCTAAAAAATGACGATATTTTTCTGTCGGCGCGCACCTTCAACGAGGCTGGCAGGGTAGCCCGGGGGTGAACACGTGTCGGCGACCGCTGCGCATTCGAGCCTGACTCCGTAGACGAAGCTTGAGGAAGCCCATACGGTCACGCCCGTGGCGAAGGCACCACTGTCGCAATAGGAAGCCGATATGCTCGGGAGCACCTCCTCGTCATCGTCGAACGCCCTTCGAAAACGATGAACAAAAGCAAATAAGGAGCATGAACGCCGTAGAAAGGTGCATGTTGTTTAGAGAGGATGCTGTGTTGTGCTTTTGTTAGAAACATACCATAACCATGGAGCTACTACTACTGTAGTAAGAGTAAACGGGGAGCTGTGCTGGCAGTCTGCGCCGACTACTGTGCTAGGCATGACCCACGTTGCTACTGCAGCAGTCAACATTACCTGGTAGGCAATATTAACAGCAGCCAGCAACGTGTAACATATGTTGAGGAATATGCAGGAGGTGATAAGGGGGCATCGTTTTTACGTTTTTACCGTAGCGGACATTTGGTGTGATGCAAGCAAACACAGCGAGTGGCTGTCTGTGAGGGTGGGATGCAAGAGGTGCAGTGTGCACGCTTTAGCTTCATGCATCTTAATATACAGTACAGGACACCTACAGTAATAAGAAACAGCAAATCTGGTCCAGGCTGGATTTCTTATTCGAAAGAGGGTGGTTTCTACACTAATTTCAAGTTAACGACTCTCGAATTTCCTATTTTCCTCCCAATCTCAGCCTGGCTTTCTTATTAGCTTGTTTCTTATTAGTTGTCCTGTACTGTATGTGTGTGTGTCGTCGTCTGATATTATTTGCCGCCTTTGTCTCGTCCGGTCGTCGTACACTGAAGACGTGCAGAACAGAGGTGGGATGTATTGCCCCAGGGCGGTGTTCCGCGAACCGACAATCCATGTTCGAATACCGTATATAACAGGTATTGTATGTCAATTGTACCTACTACCAAACTTTACATGTAACTTACACCCGGTCTCCTGCACTATTCTTTTTTTCCCGTGGAAATCGATGGAAGCTTCCATAGAAGCTTCCATCGCTTCCATGGAAGCTTCCACCGCTTGTGTGGAAGCTTTCGCCGCTTCCACGGAAGTTTCCGTGGAACTGATGGAAGCTTCCACGAATTCACCCCCTGATCCCAGTTGGTACACCGTCCCACCCAAAGTGGGCCCATCCCGATTACCTAAACGTGGACCAATTACAAATGGGATATTGAAAATCGTGTAGCGCGCAGCGCGGAACCACATTAGACCTGTCTAGTGGTCGACGGCCCTCTCCAAACGGTAACTTCCATGGATGTTTGGAAACTTGCATGGAAGTTTCCACGCTGGAAGTTTCCACGGAAGCCATGGAAGCTTCCATCACTTCCACGGAAGCTTCCACCACTTCCACGGAAGCTTCCACCACTTCCACAGAAGCTTCCACGGCTTCCATGGAAGCTTCCATGACTTCCAAGTAAGCTTTCATGATTTCCATGTAATCTTCCATGACTTCCATGGAAGCTTCCGTGGGAGTGGTGGAAGCTTCCATGGAAGCTGTGGAAGCTTCCATGGAAACGTCCGGCGACTTCCACGAAAAAAAACAATAGTGCACCAGACCCATTACACTTCTTGATACTATAGGCATTTAGCATATGGTACTGCCGACTACACTTGTTACAACTAACTGCGGTTGGTTTGTGTATTTCTCGGTCAATATAAGAATGCGAACAATACGTACGTACGAAGCAAATATATATATGCTTTTGTTCGCGGAATTAACTGCTACGTATACTACTGTACTGCTGTGCTCCCTGACTCGAGTTTCTCGTTGCCTTATCTCCAACTACTTGTAACCCCAGCCCCGAAAGGTCGCTAGACTTTCGACGCATGCTACGGTAGACGTGCACCTGCATACAGGCCATGTTGTTAGCATATGGACGTTGAGATCCATACGTATCTATTGTGATGTACAGTCACTACGCACTGATACGAGTATATGAGTATCTCAGTCTAGATATTCGGGTAATTGCGATATGCGGATAGATTTCGAGTTTGTCTTACTCGTAGTGCGCTCTGTTGTATGCCCAAAGCATCTTCATCAGGAACGATGCTGAGAACGTTGCTAGAACGTTACTATAACGTCGTAGAGAACATTACAGGGAACGTTACACACTACGGTAGAATGTAACTGCCCGTAGCATGGGCATTGTACCGAGATGATCAGGTGCAGGCATCGCCCACCTCGATCACTCTACTCCTCTTCCCTCTTCTCTCCTCTTCTCTTCTCTTCTTCCTTTTCCATTGATCTCCCTGAGGTCAATCTTCTTTCCATTATGGCCAAATAAGCGCCTTTTCAAACCATGACTTTTCTTCTTCACAAGTGATCTTCACAGACACTTCGGTGCCACCTCTGCCATCTCTCTCCGCAGAGACAGAGCCTCGACACACGCGTCATTCTTTCAGGTTATGAGCCTCGACTTTGGTTTACGCATCGGCTGGCACCACGGAAGGACGTCTCCCGGCGAGCGCATCACGTTCTACATTCGAAGAAATTTCAAGTTTTCCACTGCGGAGGAATACGGTTTTTGCTAAACAAATCAAAAGACCATCATCTACCCGACAGCATCGACATCGACTCTCATCATCGATTTTCATCAACTTCGTTCAACAGGGTAACTACAAGGAGTACTGCTTTCACGCTTCTACGCGCGAGGCAGGTAAGGAGACTGCTGTCACGCTTTTACGCGGGTAGCACGTACGAGTAATGAGTCCGGTTTCACGCTTCTGTCGCGAAACTCGTACTCGTACATTCAACATCGTTTTCACGATGTAATTGCAAAAATATGCCACCGACTATTTTTGTAACATCACACGCAAAGCTTTGTTTTCGATACTATGATAATTTGAAGCTGTAAGCGCGAAACAAGTCACGAAACCATTTCTGCTCATCACACGCGAAGCAAGTTCTGCACTTCTTCCACGCTGTAAAGCACGAAAAAACGTTACAAGGCCTCTGTTTTTCTCAGCCATCACCACTAAAGTTAGTTTCGAACCGGCTCTTCGCTATTTACACGCGTAAAGTCGTTATTAAAACCGTTTCTTCGAGCTACTACGCACGAAGTACGTACAAATAGATTTATCTTCGTGCAAGCATTGCCGAGAAGACCTATACGTGCTGAAAATATACAGCCAGGTCGTTGACGAATCTGCTACCCAGCGTAGCATCGGGGGGATTTCCTCCTGCTATCCTTATCCAGCAACCGCTTTACACTCTTTTAGGCGAAAGCACGTAAGACTCGAAGGAAAAAACATCCTCGTCCATTCCATATGGGGAGAAGGCCAACCAGCGTTGCATCACGCAGCCAGGCCGTTGATGCAATCGGCGACATAGCCTGCCACGGGAGAGAACTCCTGTCGGTTTATCTGCTACTATCAGCTTCTACGTCTACTTCGACTACTGCTGTACGAGCAACACTACAACATCACTACCTCGACTTCTGGAAGCATCGATGGTCTACCCTCGGCTGCAGCAATTCATTCAAATTTTGCTTTTCAAGATTATATTTCAGGATCGGAGGGGACATGATCAACACCTACCATCAAACCAGGATTTAGCTCCACAGCAACACCATCGAAGCGTTCATCAAGCAGCTGGCTATCACCATCTCCATCGCATTGGGGACCAGCTACGTATTCGGCGACATCGAAGCCGAAACGTGAACACCACTCTGGGGGGATTTGCTAATATTTTCCAAAACAAGGAGTTCCAACATTTTATTGTTGCATTCCTGGCGATTTTTTGCTATTGCACCGCAACAAGCGGCACAACCCAATCGCGACAACAACCGGCACTCGACACTTCGAGCAACACGGCGCAGCACACATTGCGGACTGACTACGGGGACAGGTCTTCACCATCTCTTCAGGTCTTCGCCATCATCAACATCATCTCACAGCCATCTTCATCTACACGTACATCTTTTGGTCTGCTCTTCTTCATACAGGATCTTCAGCAGCAGAACCACTTCTCCTTTAACTACAGCATATCTACGCCACAACAGCACGGACACGAAGATCGGCATCATCATGAGCAGCAACAACCAAGTACTACAGCTGTATTGTACTGCTGTAGGTTGCCCTTTTCTGTCTTTTCTTTATCTCTGTTTTCGTGGGTGAGGGGTATCTTTTTTGTATACTTTTTATCTGTTGGCTTTGCTTCTTTGCTCTACGTACGTAGAGTTTTTTCACACGAGATCACACATGATGCGCACTGCTGTATTCCGTCACGGATACACATCTGCCTTGTTATCAGTTGTTCCTTAACTTTCCACAGCTTTCTTTTCTTCGAGTACGTATCCTAAATACGCACTCACCATGCTGATTTGTACTTCACACATCTCAGTATAGCTGGACACATACCTGTACGAGTATACGTCCACACGTTTTCTTTTCGATTTCGTTCGATTTTATAGTCCTAGGATCCATTGAGGGGGGGGCGTAACATATGTACAGTAGATACTTGCTTACGATTTATTTGCCAGGATTTTGCTCGCTGGTCAACACCACAGCATCACGAGTCTATTTTGTGATACGATTGCGCCCAACGTAGTCTGTTGCCGTACTATCTGTACTCCTAATCTTATTGCGAGTACGTACGTACATACATGTACACAACTGAACAGTGCACTTTTCGCTGTACTTGACAAATGTCATCAGTTTCTACTTCGATTTCATGTTACTCTACGTAGGTACCTATTCAGGGGGCGCGTTGAACACACCTATCATACGGGTTGACGCTTCCGTTCTAGGGTATACTTCGCTGGTATACACACCACGATTTGTTTTCTTCTTTGACTTTGCTTACACCAGGTACTGCTCTGTAGGATTCATGAGTATGTACGCACGTCTATACTCCACACTGGACACACGTCTCAGTTTTATCAATTGTCTCTTCAACTATCCAATGTTGATTGCTGGACAAATGAGTATTCACACGTACTGGTACATACAGTAGGTCATTGCTATTTTTGTCTGGGTACACACCCACCGACTTTCTTTGTTTCTGCAAGATTATGTACTATTTCCGTAACTCTGTTATTGTAGCATTCAATTAAGGGGGCGGGTTGCAAGTACAGCAGATCTCTTTCTACGCTTTTCATTGTAGGTTATGGTTCAGTGGTCATGCACTATGACTCAGTGGTCATGCACAACCACAATTAGCTTTTCTGACATGAGTACAGCCACATTGTCACCGTCATCACACGGGACTGAATATGTAGTGAACTTTGTGTTTACTGTTTTCCATATTGCCGCTGCATTCGCGCAAGACTGAATATGTTGTACCATTCTTTCATTCTTCACTCGTTCATTTTGATTTTTGAGTATCAGGTTTCTACACCGTAGGCATTACTCTAGCTACTGACTTTCATCACGGGGGCGTGTTAGCATATGGACGCTGAGATCCATACGTATCTATTGTGATGTGCAGTCACTACGCACTGATACGAGTATATGAGTATCTTAGTCTAGATATTCGGGTAATTGCGATATGCGGATAGATTACGAGTTGGTCTTACTCGTAGTGTGCTCTGTTGTATGCCCAAAGCATCTTCATCAGGAACGATGCTGAGAACGTTGCTAGAACGTACTATAACGTCGTAGAGAACATTACAGGGAACGGTACACACTACGGTAGAATGTAACTGCCCGTAGCATGGGCATTGTACCGAGATGATCAGGTGCAGGCATCGCCCACCTCGATCACTCTACTCCTCTTCCCTCTTCTCTCCTCTTCTCTTCTCTTCTTCCTTTTCCATTGATCTCCCTGAGGTCAATCTTCTTTCCATTATGGCCAAATAAGCGCCTTTTCAAACCATGACTTTTCTTCTTCTTCACAAGTGATCTTCACAGACACTTCGGTGCCACCTCTGCCAACTCTCTCCGCAGAGACAGAGCCTCGACACACGCGTCATTCTTTCACATGTTTCTGAGGGTGGTCACTTGAGGAGCTCGAAACCTCACCCGAAAACTGTTTTTTTTCGGAGGAAAACAAAAGGGCTACGTATCCGATGAACAATCCCATGGCGCTGAGCATACAACAACAAAAATATTGCAACACAAGCATGGAATTCCGTCGGTTTTGGGTTAAGGAGCACCGTCATTCCGAAAACGTTTCAGCTAAAAAGTGTCACTGGGACCTCTATCGTACGTAGCACTCGTCTTCCCCAGAGGGGGAAAGCGCAGGCAGAACGAGAGGGGCGTTAACCTTGCACGTAGTAGGCTCTTGCCCACGCCACACGTTGAAGCTATACACAACAACAGTAGTAGCCGTGGACAAAACATCCGACGACACAAGACTCACCCGAACGGACCCTTCCACGAAAACGATGTGCCGTCCGCGTTTCCGGAGTCAACGTCGTATCCTCCGATGTACATGCCCGCCAAGAACGGAAGGCTGCCGTCCTCGACCCCGGTGTGGACTCCCGTGATGCCGACCGTGAACGACACCGCGGCGTCGCCACTGTTGTCGCTGCTGAACGATCCAATTTCTTCCCGGTCAGAGCACCTGCGGGTCGATCCACCGTGAATGCCATATACCGGATATAGGTACATAGGTAGAGTGACGCGTGCTACGACAACTATATTAATAGCATGTTTTGGCTGAAAAACAAAATCTGAATGAAGGGGCCCTCCTTAACGCAAAACCGTCGGAATTTTCATTTTTTTTGTACAGTATTGCAATATTTTTCGTTGTATATCATCATTACTGCTGTAGGCTATGGGATTGTTCATCGGGTATGAGTACGACGTAGCACTTTTGTTTTCATCCAAACTCAGTTTTTGGGTGGGATATAGAGAGTTCCTCAAGAAAACATCACTCTCAGGAAAATCATGGTGCACCTCTATCGTAGTAACATGCGCCAGGTGTGGTTAATGCGGCATTTATTTACAGTCCGGCAACTGTGCGGGGTGGGCGAGTGTGAGCGTCGTCAAACACCAAACGTGACGAAGGAACCGAAGAAGACGAAGACTGTTTTACGTACATACGAGTATTGATTTTGATACTGATATTACTCGAGGGTGTAAAAAAGGGTCCCACCGCCTGTTGGGGGCGGCTTCAGCGGAGACACTACTCGCTGTATGTCTCATAACTCGGGTTCAAATCAAAACTTTTTAATAGTAGAAATTAGAGGTATACTTGCTGTACGTACGTATGTATGTATATACGAAGTAGGACTATTACGCTATTAACAGCAATTTATGGGTTCTTGTTTACACGCGGCACTTTTTTGCAGAAATACGTACGACAGGAACGCGGACCTTTTGGTTGCGAACTACTCCTTTATTCTGTTTTACAAGTCGCTCGTAGTGTTTGACGAAACGCCAACTACGCCGGCCTGTACTCGACAACATATTCCTGAGTGGTCCGCCGTGGCCATGGCCTTAATTCGGCCCTCTACCGCCCCCCTCGTCCCTTTCTGAAAAGATGGCCAACTCACGTCCACGATAGCGAACCGATTTTGGAACTGGTGGAGCTGACGTATGAAGCCTCCGCCGCCGTGAGAAAGCTGCCGTCCGCGCAAGCAAAGGAGGTCGGAGTAGCGATGGAAACATCCTCCGGGGTCCCGGCAGTGGACGACGCGCTGAACGACACGCAGGCAGCCGTGGTAGAGGAAACCGTAGATGCGTAGTAAAGGGCGACCGCCGTGAACAACGTGTTTGCTGTTCTTTGTGTCGTGCGGAGCATGCTTGCCCTTTACAGTAGTCGTCGTTGTACTGCTTGCAGTGGAAGCCGCAGTTGTAGGAGTAGGAGTAGCAGGTGGTAGCAGGTGGTAGCAGTGGTAGGACAAACCTGTGGCAGGGTGAAGGGCCGAGGGGTTTTGGGGTGTTCGCACAGTGCCGCGCGGGATAGATTGGTGGGATAGTGCATGATGAGGCAGACCTTACGAAACGTCCGCACGGAGCGGCAGCATCCTGAGGTATAAGCTGTGGCAAGTGCCATTCATATAGTACTGCTGTATCTACTGGTTGGTTGAAGCTCTGCAGCGTCAGCTGCGGAAAGTTGAACCAGTATTAATTATTCACTTGTGGTACGAACGCTGCTACGCCAGCGGGGCCGTATCGATATCCCACCACTCACACCCACCCACCCACCCACCACCCACCCACCCACCACCACCACCCACCCGCCAAACCCATTTTCCACCCATCCACCCGCACACCTAACCGACCGACCCACTCACCAACTTCACGATGTTACATCAGTACAGCAGTACGTATTATCCCCACCCACCCACCTACCGGTGTTTATTCAAGAAGTGTACTACAGTAGTATGATATGTGTTTTAGTTTGCAAACGCACCCTATATTGGCTTTTAGTATTACCGCACTAAAATGCCATACAATCAAACCGAAACAAGAGGAGTCATATACGAAAACCCATACACTAGAAAAAATAAAAAATAAAAACGCTAGAAACATGGGGCTAAAACCTCTGACTCGGCGTGCATTATCGAGCGCTCTACCGCTGAGCCAAAACTCTGGGGCGGGGGATGATATTGTTCCATCCCCGGAAAAAACGCCTTCCACACATATTAAACCCAAAACAGGGGACACGGAAACAATTGTCGGGAAGGAAACGCCTCCGAAAACGTTGGAAACCCCTCCTCCCCCGCGGATCCGCCCCCTTCCTGGGTAGCGAGCAACCCGTCCCCGGTGGGGTGCCTTGCGACCCTCCCCACGCTTGCTGAGTTTGGTGGCGGCGCCCGTTCCACTGTGTGAGCGGGGCGTGGCACCGTCGTGCGGCCGCAGGGGGCCCGGTGGCGCTCGGAAGAGCCGGCGTCCCACGGGGCCTACTAAAACCGAGAGACCACTCGATACCCAAATATAAGGTCCGTTTTTGTATGAAAATTAAATAAAAGCGGTCCTAATATTTTGGGACAGAGTGATAGTTTCCATAGTCCAAAACGATATGACTACGACGACTACGCAATCATCAAGCGCGATACAGTAATAAGGATACTACACTGATGCTTGCTGCTGCTGCTGCTCCTGCTGTGTACAGGCTGGTTCAAGCTGAACGCCCCAAACTCTCTCCGCCCGAGAATGTCGCTTGCAATAATCGTATATATTTCACTGTCACACCAGGTACGAGGTTTGGTATAACACTACCCCCACGAAGAGTGGAAACATGAACATATGTCAGATTAAAAACATATCAGGTATATATTATGCTC
Source organism: Saccharina japonica (assembly GCA_008828725.1). Lineage (NCBI taxonomy): Eukaryota > Phaeophyceae > Laminariales > Laminariaceae > Saccharina > Saccharina japonica. Next base: position 38,230 of record MEHQ01004312.1, read on the forward strand.
CAGATGGTCGAAATCACTTCAAAACGTGGCGTGTTGACTTAGTTTTATCGCTCACATTTTGCTAATTATAGAAACTAAGTTTGTACCGGTACATCACAGAAACAAATTGTGGACGGTTTCCCTGTCATCTTTCTTGAATGTGGTAAAAACTTCCCAATTTTTGCATTATGCTATTTTAACAAATATGCATATTTCATTTCAACCCAGTGTTTTCCGAGCCCCAATTCCAGCGGGCGCTCCCGCCCGCCCTCGGCCAATGGGGGGGGCGCCGGGCGCGGGACGAGAGTCACCACTCGGGGAAACGTCGGGGTGGTGCCGCAACCGCGGAGGATAAGGTATCACCCCCGGAGCAGAAATCCTTCCATACATCTACAGATCCAACGAACGCGGGGTAAAAAACGGCGACCCCCCGGATGGATGCCGCTCCGCGCGGTGTGGAAACCCCAACACCACGGGCCAATCGCTGATTGGTTGGGGATCGTGGAGCCACCGCCAGCCTAGGGCGGACAGGGTTCCATCCCCGCAATATAAATCCTTCCACGCATCTACAACTCCAACAGACCGGGGACTAAAAGCGCGGATCCCCCGGGTCGATACGACCCCGGACGGTGTGGAAACCTCGACACCACGGGCTGATCATACAGTAGATTGGGTTAGTGGAGCCAACGCCACCCAGGGGGGATACTCCCCCGTACTTGGATAATGAATCCTAGCACACATATACAACTAAAACAAAACGAGGACGAAAACGGTGGCCCCCCGGGTCGATATTGCCTCGAACGATGTATAAACCCCAACTCCACCGGCTGATGTCGAAATGGTGGTCCGGGTACGGCAAACACGGATGTGTCGTAGCTACCTGTACTAGCTATGCGCGGAGGGCCTAGAGTATAAGTGAGTGTCAACCGGTTAGGCGCTCCCTGCTGCATTATAGTCGAACACCGGTTTCCAAGGTATGAGGCGGTCTAAAGACAGGGTAATCTTGGGGCTTGGTCGACACCCCCGCCTCGTGTCTATTCCATACCGACCCGAAACACGAAATCAATATGAACCGGTGTCCCGTATCGTGGATGATGTGCTTGTAGATTACACGCATCACATGCATATTGCATGCTACCGCACAGCAGCTGTGCATGGTCAAATACTCGCTGTGTGTTGGCGTGGATCTCGGAATTGATGTCTTTCGAGAAAGTAAACACTCTGCCCTCGCACGACACGTGAAAATGATGCTGATATCAAGGACAGCAGGACCGGCGGACCCGTGAGATGCCAAAGTTAACCTGCAACAAACTCAAGCTGGGGTGAAGGTGGGTGGTATGGAGATTTAGACCTTAGACCAGCCTAAATATGGTGAACCCAGACAGATAAAAGTTCCAATCTTGAGTTCTCCCTGGCTTCACCATATTTTGAATGGTCTAAGGTCTGAATCCACACCACTCACCTCCAGTCAAGCCTTCGTTCGTTTTAAGTATAGTTTAGCCCTCCCAGGGCTTTCTTTCCTCGTTACCCGTTTCCTGAACTTGTGTATCGGGAGGCTAGAATGCTCTCTTCTCGCAATGGTGACTCTTCCGAGCTCCAGGCAAGCAAAACGCGATAATTCGAGCATACACTGTACTGCAGCGTGCAATGTGCGCGTGACGCGTGTGATATACAGGCACACCATTTATGATGAGTGGCATTGATTCATTATGTTTTTTTCGTTCGTCTGAGGCGCATCTAGTAAACCCATGGTGTGATTCGACTACCAAGATACTGATCCCGTGTCTATTCGCCATCAGCTTATTGGAACCTGTAGATGACGGTTGATTGCCGTGCCCTCCCCACTGGAGTGCAGCGGGGAGTACCTGACCACTCGATCCCCTCTCATAATCTAGCCCCTTCGCGCATAGCTACTATCAGGTAGTTGCGACACATCTTCGTATTTGCCGTAACCGGCCACCCGCCGCCGTAACAGTAGTACGAGTAGCAATATGGTACCAGGTAAGTAGCAGCAGGAGTGTTGCACCATTAGAAAAAAAACGACTTTTTTTTATTCAGGAAATGGAATAAGAGGTATGTTGTCTACGGTGAAATCAATTTAGACTTCGGCGCGAATGTCTACTGTACTAGCAGTAAGTAATCTAGGAGTATTACGGAAATAAAATATAAGCAATCGCAAAATAGTATGCTGCAGTAGTAGTAGTAGTAGTTGTAGCAGCAGCAGCAGCAGCAGTAGTAGGCATTGATAGTATATCCAGTAGGGGGGCCTATATAAGGCGGTGTAGTGCACCGAGATTTTGACCGCCCTATCTCGAAATACCGCTCTATTGGAGATAGGGCGGTTGACCGCCCTATTGGGCTTTTGGTGATACCCCAATAAGGCGGCAACCGCCCTGTTGAGTACATACAGCGTTTTAAGGTGCAGCACAGAGTGCTCTTGATCAAAAATATGGCCAACGATGACCCAGAGGGCCTCACGACGAGGGATATCATACGTGTTCTCGGAGAAGGAAGGTTCAGCCTCGCAACAGTACCAGTGCTGAATCCAGGGGACATGTGTGATGTCAAACACACACCAAAGCACAGCAAAGAGCAGACGGGCGCACACACACACTCTTCACATGTTGAGAAGTAAGATAGTATACCTGTCGCTAGGAACTCGCGTAGCAGGATATTAGTAACTGTGGTCAACTTGTGTGCATTGGTGGAAAACAAAACCAGAAAAAACATCATGTGCGCTGGTGGCTTGGCAAAAATCATTGATTACATTGATTGTATTCTGACGACGCCCTTCCCTGCTGACCCCCCCCCCCGTAACCAGGCGGTCACACTGTTTCTATACTCCTGCTGAACGTTGCGCGTTAGGTCCGCCAACAGTCTGAGCCTAACCTCTTCAACTAACTTTGTTCTAAGCACGGGTGACTGTCCCAGTCTATTTAGCCTATCGAAAGGCATCGACTCGACGATGAGATCGACGATGCGTTATTATTTGAGCTGCGGGCGACAGAGCCCGCCGAACATACACCACCCGCTCAAGGCACACACCGCCGTACTGTTGTACGGAGAGGACTCTTCGCTTTGCTAGACATTCACAACAGAGGGTGTGTTCTCGCAGCAACAACAGCTGCAGTAGGGGTTATTACCGCCTAGCACAGGACACCTACTACAAGTAAGACACAGACTAATAAGGAAGCCAGGCTGAGACTTAGAGGGAAATAAGAAACTTAGCAGTCGTTGTATTGAAAATAGTTTAGAAAGCACCCCCGCTCGACTAAGAAATCCAGCCTGGACCAGATTTTATGTTTCTTATTAGGTGTATCTCGCTCAAACGCAGCACCAGGGCGATGTTTTATACTGATGTGGAGGCGAAAATGGGCCGTGGATAGGGCGGTAGCCTCCCTGAATAAGGCGGTAGCTGCCCTGAATGGGGTAGTTACCGCCTTATATAGGGTCGGTTGCTAAATAGGGCGGTTGCCGCCTTATTCGCATCTTCTGTCGTGTCAAGCCGATTTTGACCGCCTTATATCGAATGACCGCCTTATTCAGACCGCCTTATATAGGCCCCCCTACTGTAACTAGAAGTAGTAGTTGTAGTAGTAATAGTAGCTTCGTGTTTTACTTCTGCATATCAGATATACTACTGCTGCCACGACATCAGCAACCGCTCCTTTCCGGTGCGTGCTACGAAAGCAACACATCATTCCCTTCATCTGCGCACCGTCGCCTCAATGCACTCGGAATCTGTCTTGACAACTTCGGCTTCCCTACAACCGCCACCCCCTCTTCCCCATTCCCTTGGACGCCGCCATGCATAACGCATGTGTGGCGCTTCCTACTCAGTTTCGTCTCATCTCCGTGCCAAACACGAAAGACAAAGAACGAAAGAAAATAAACAACACGCATTTTTTAAACGTCACGGGAGCACGCTCATCCGAATCCCAGTCGCCACACCCTTAAAAAGCTCAACATAAAAATCAAACCGGGGCGTCGGGAATTCTGTACGAATCGATAAATTACTTACTGGTACGTATGTTTTCCAAGTTTTGTTTTCTTCGTTTTTTTGTGGCATGGCACGTCGGTTCTGCCTGCTGTTTTCGCTTCCAGTCGGATTGGAAACCTGTTATGATTTCAGGCGCAGGTTCGTCCTGCCGACGACGCCGTATTGTCAGAAGACTGGGTGCGACACAGCAGAGTACCCCCTTGTAGGTCTGTCTATTAGGCATGTCTTGGGCGTTACTCACTTTCACGTGGAGTCAAGCGTAGGAGACAAGTAGCTTATTTATTCCCAGAGCCGTGATGGTATCTGGTCCAGAAGGGCACGGAAGGGCAGCCTTCATTGCCCTTCCGTTCTTATAATTATCCCGAATACGAATGCTATCCAAGCAATACGAAAACGGATCAATTACTACCTACCTTATATATTGAGGTAATTACCGGCCTTCCAAGCCCATACCATTCATTACTGTACAATACCCCTTCTGTCTGGGCTCAAGAAAAGGGGGGTGTTGGGCTCGAAGAACCAAAATCGTGCTCCCTGTATACGCGCATATAAAAAAAACAAATATGGTACGTCGTAGCTAAAACAAACGAAGAAAAGTTCAAGAAAACTACGTATGGTATTGGAGGTTAACCACTAGACCACCGGGCCGGGGTTGTCTAAAGTCTATAGACGCCCCATTAGACCACCGGGTCGGGGTTGTCTAAAGTCTATAGACGCCCCATTATGGTAGGAAACATATATACCAGGTACGAGTATATAATAACTAAATAAAACACCTTGGCTGTGAGATCGATATTGTTTTTGTTCCTCAACCTTCGTGTGTACCAAATGGGGACAGTAGAGCCGACGACGCCAAGTGTGAGGAACCTAGTGTAAGGGGACAGGGTATCCCTAGCCAGGTCAGCCTATGGAACGGGTACTCGTTGGTACTCACGTGTGTTGTTTGCTTAGAGATATAAGAAGAGCAGGTTTATTCCCTTTGCGTGATGAACGACTGAAAAGGCAGGCGGGATGACCAAAGGCCATCTGGGAACCCCTGGTTCCCATCTAAGATACCGCCTTCCAAGTACTACCAATACGATTCTTATACCTGATACCAGGTATTTACCAAACGTTTCCACATCATACCAGCAGTACCATAACATCACAACGTACCGGTACGGGAAGATACCACAGCGGTATGTAATGGTATGGGCTTTACGCCGGAAGCCTTATCCCTCAGAAGGCTCGTCGGTGTCGGAGGGGCGCCTCTTCTTGTCGATATCGTGCCCTTTGAAGGCGAAAGCTAATTATTTTGTCTTGATTTAAGTATTAATTAATAAAATATTACAAAATGGCGTTGTATCGCAGGCTTCTTTTTTAGTGAATGTATCGAACGGGGACCGGGTGTCGCAGCATTTCAATACCTTCCTTGTTCCCGCAGAGGGAAACATTGAGGGTAGCGGTGGATATACTAATTCTTTAATTGATGACTTGTTTGTGTGGACGGACGATTTTTGCCAAAAGAAGGACACGATGATATGCAAGCTCGTGGCATACCTGGTACTTGATACGATTAGATACGATACTTCGACCGTGCGTGCTCGAACTACGCGGGGTGGTGCAGGCTTTATTTATAAATCTGACATTTTTTTTACGCAAACGATTCACTGGATACAACACAACAAATAATATCGATACGTTTCGGCCCAGAAATTAGGAGGATGATGAAAATTTCTTGTCATGGGCCGTTTGTCCGGGCTGGGCCGGACCGGGCCGATCTGAAAATTGTGACGGGCCGGACCGAGACTTTTGAAAATGTGATAGGCCAGGCCGGGCCGGGCTGGGCCGGGAAACTTTTAAAATGGGATACGCTGGGTCGGGCCGCGGCCCACCCTCTGAAGATCTGTGATTGGCCGGCCCGGGTCGCGGGCCGTTCTCTGAAAAGTTGATGATCCGGGCCGGGTCACGGTCCATCTTCTCAAAAGTTTATGGGCCGAGTCAGCCCCTCAGCGTCGGCCAAACATGACAAGCACTGGAAAATTCTACCATAGATAGGATGGTGACATTTCCAGGAAATTTCGATCCATAGACAGATCGTCCGAAACCATAGATAGCATGGTAAAAAAGTTTCTATCGATCCTTATGTCCGAAACCATAGAATGGTGACTTTTCTGTCGTTACCTATTGCCCGCAACCATATGTTAACATGGTGGGATTTCTATCGATATGATACATATACTGTCCGAAACCCGAAACCATATATAGGATGATGGGACTTCTATCAATACCGGCACGGACACTGGGTGTGCTGGATGTCGACGGGTAGAAAGGAAGGTTTAATGTGAAGAACACACACATTATTATTGTCTAAAACCATATATAGGACAAGTGTACTGTAGTTTCTATCGATGCTTACGAGGTATTGTCTGCAACCACAGGATGGTGGAATTTCTATCGATACCTCGTATAGTATTGTCTGAAACCATAGATAGGATGGTGAGATTTCTATCTACAGCAGCAGAGCTATTACTATTGTCCGAAACGAGTTAGCTTCCGGCTCTCAGAGCTCTCAGAGCCAATACTCTATCGCTCGAACATTACCGTCTTGTGAACGTCTACGGGTATCGATACCTCTTGTTTCACCAATAATATGTTCAGGGCAACAGGTACAATATAGACTATCGGCCGAACAGTAGTAGATCAGCGGAAGTGACTGTCGATACAGCAGTATATACCTATTGTTGGCCACACTACAGTACTATAAATACAAGTAGGGTTCAAAACGTGCCAGCCGGTCGCCCCGGTAGAGTAGTGGTCAGCTTCAAAGACTAATATCATTGGTACCCAGGATCGAATCCCACCGTGGTGAGAGATCTTGTCCTTATTTGAAAAAATAAAAAGGAACCAATTGCTGAGAGCGCCTTCGTGGCGTGGGTAGGCGGAATCCGACGCAAGTCGACGAGGGAAGAAAGTGCTGAAACCTTCTCGCGATAAAAATGCAAGGCAAGAACCGTAGAGGGGGAGGAGGGAGAAGAGCCTACTTTGTGACCCCGGATCTGAGTTACGACCAGGAAGGAGAGAGAAAGGAAGGGCGAAGATAATAAATGGGATGGACAAAAAAAAAAAAGTATCGGGATCTGGTGGTACTTTTATAATAGTAACTAACTGCTGTAAGTGTTCTCTTCTTGCGCACGAGGTACGATCGCTTTTGCCTTTGTTTCTCCGCCTTCCGTATTTTTTTTCCTTAGAATGGGATATCATACCCGTACATACGGATATTACACACCTATTAATAACTACCCCCCCCACTGCTTGGTCGGTGAAAACCCGACATGCTCCGTCCAGGCTTTGTAGGGATGCGAGGGTCTACGGTCATACGACTACGGCCATGAATGAATTTGAAGAAGTACACCCCCCCCTCCATCCCGGCATTGTAGGGATGCTAGGGTCTATGGTCCATGGTCATACGGCTACGGTCATGCATCAAAATGAAGCACACCTCCCCCCTCCGTCCCGGCATTGTAGGCAGGCGAGGGTCTATGGTAATATACATACGACTACGGCCATGTAAGACAGCACACCTCCCCCCTCCGTCCCGGCATTGTAGGCAGGCGAGGGTCTATGGTAATATACATACGACTACGGCCATGTAAGACATGAGTACTCGTACCCCCCCCCCGCCCCCCCCCCAGCAGGAAGGATCGATTTTTGTTTTTCACCCCTTTTTTTACTATATACTGCTGTACCAGGTATATGTTTGGTGTTATTTGTCTGGCACTACGTACGAGTACTGATGAGGCGTACCAGGTATGTATTATATACGTGCATACTCGCGAGCGTACTGCTGCGATATCATATAAAAGCGTTGTCTCCCCTACTCATGTGCCGAGATATTTGAGCTACCACGAGTAAAGTTCTGGGTTTGCTTCTTGGTTGAGCATTGCGTGGTCGTGTGGTTAAACGGGCATACACAACTGACACGCACAGAGTAGTCGAGAGCCGAGCCGTTGCCAATCTCGTTTCCACAATAGTGACACGCCCGCCCGCGCGACATCTCCCTCCCCCTCGACCTTCTTCGGGCAGTGCTTATCCAGTCAAGCCTGCCGACCCCACGGCGCTTTGGAGCCTTCTGGTCCGCCTTCGAGCGAGCTCATGCAAAGCTCCTTTGTACCACTCACTGCCGCTGCAGTCGCCGCAACTACGCAGCTGCAGCCTAGTCGCCGTCGCACAGTAGTAATCTAGCATATTATGAAAGGCCTTGTACCTGGTATCAAGCAGCGCGCGCGCGGGGGGGGTGTACTCATGTCGTGCACGGCCGTAGTCATATGACCATAGACCCTCGCATCCCTACAATGCCGGGACGGAGCACGTTGGGTTTTCACCAACCAGGCAGACATTGCTTGCACCAAGCGCGAAGCGCCGTGAGGTATTGGGCGAGTCGCATGGAGGGTGAGCTGCATCCTGCTAAGAAGGGGGGCTCTCTACCGCTCTACCGTCCCCTGATTTTCCTTGTATCAAGCAATAGGGGCGCCTCTCTACGGTCCGGAGACAGCAATGGGTTTTACTATGTAACTGCCTCGCGGATGCCTTACGGGCCCCCCCCCCCCCCCCCTCCGTGTCGGGAAGGCCGAAGTTGAATGATTCGACGCGAGGTGTCGAAAAACAAAACCAGCCGTCCTAAACTTCGCCCTTCGTTTCTCTCTCCCTCCCAGTCGCAACTCAGATCCGGGGTCATAGCAGGCTTTCCTCCCCCCTCCCCACTACTACTGCTGCTGTATCACAACAGCAGTATTGCGGCTGTTGTACAGGTGACATATACTCGTATACACCCCCCCCCCCCCCCCCTACCTCAGCCTGCTTTATCCAAAAACGGAAATTCGGGTCTTTTTTAAGGGTAAATTAACCCGAAAAACCCCCCCCCCCCCCCAATTTAGAGCCTTCGCCCTTCTTTTCTCTCTCCCTCTTTAGTCGTAACTCAGATCCGGGATCACATAGCAGGCTCTCCTCCCCCCTCCCCACTACGGTTCGCGCCTTGCGTTTTTCTCGCGAGAAGACTTCGGCTCTTGCTTCCCTCGCCGACTCGCGTCGAACTGCGCCTATCCGCGCTACTAGGCGCTCTCAGCTGTTGGATTCCTTCTTCTTTTGGCAAATAAACAGTTTCACAATGTCACCACACTGCTGTGGGGTTTGACATAAGGAAACCAACTCTATTACAGGGGGCCATCGTAAACAGGACCTATGGTTTACACAAAAACCTATACGTTCACCTATTTTTACTAACAATATTTGGTCCTATTTACTATAGGTAATCCGTAATAGCAGCATTCGAGGGTAGCCACTAGACCACCGGGGCGAACGGCTTTTTCGCGACGATTTTGTTTTTCCAACGTTCCGAGTGACGTCACAGCAGCGGTTACTAGGCTCTGTCACGACAAATAATTTTAATCCTCAAATCCCCTGACTTTCAGCTGTAGACACTATTTCAACGTCCAATCCCCTCGTTTTTTTGTTGCCATCCCCTCCCTCAAGTCCCTACTCAATCCAACTTCAAGCAAAAAAAGGCATATGTCGCCACTCATTCAATCAAATCAGTCATCAATGCGTTCTTTGATCTGACATACAGAATGTAGCTCTCAAGGCTCCAACCGGCACTTGAACCACCTGCCGGTAATCACGCACGTACACATTCAACGTTCCACCTGACCTGTTCTTATTGGGCTCTCTGTCTTTTGGACGGGTGCAGATCGGTATGCTCGCGCGCCCCATGGTCTATCTTGTACTTGTGGCTGCGTGGTGAGTAGTCGCACACTCGTGCCCGTACGAGCATGTGACAAGGTGATACTACGCGAATGTCGCTGTTCTTATCTTACGACATTTTCCATGCTGCGCGTTTGCTGTACGCGCTCGGCTGATGTACTCATCAATCGATTGAACTCACAGCTGACGGCCGCCTACATTGCTCTTGACCACAACAACAGTTAGCAGTCTGCCTGTGCTCGCGACAGCTGTAGGCGTCTCTCTCTCTCTCTCCCTCTACAGTACAGGAAACCTAGTAAGAAACAGGAAATCTGGTCCAGGCTGGATTTCTTATTCGAGAGAAGGTGCTTTCTACACTAATTGCAAGATAACGACTCCCGAATTTCTTATTTTCCCCCTAATAGCAGCCTGGCTTTCTTATTAGCCTGTTTCTTATCAAGTGTCCTGCACTGTATCTGTCTGCCGCCGCGACAGCCACGGGGCTCCGACCTATATCTCTCTCCATATTTCGCAACCGGGATCAAGTAGTATGTGGCGACGTCTTGCTTCTGCCGGTAGTGGCTTCTGTCGAAAATAGGAAAGAAAATAAAATCTAGCATGTGTGGTAAGTAGTCAAATCGGCACAGACACTGGGTGTGCTGGACGTCGCCGTGTGGAGAAAACGGTTTAAGAGCCCCCTTCGGGCAAGACATATTAGAGCAAATAAAAAACAAACCCGTTTTTTTTTTCAGTTGCCATACTATTTCTGGAATATTTTCTACCTTTTCATGTCTCCCTACGACGGAAAACGACATTTCTCTGGTTCCAATGCTCAAGACTACCGACCGATGAGTATTTTTAGAGAGCGTAGGTCATGGTCAACATTTGTCTCTCAGGAGGCGTATCGATCAGACGCCTTTTTCATCACGAGAAGTGCCTCTTACTCAAAAACGACTCGCCGTACCCCTGGTACCCAAAGACGAATTTGAAAAATGGCAGTTTCTCCGGCTGCTGATACTATTTTAACTCAGGTTTTCGACGAGGACGCTGAGCACGGGTAGGTGAACCTACCTGGGCCTCTAGTTTGACTGTTCGTAGCTTCCTACGTGGCCACAGCAGAGTGTAGATACCTAACAGGAGCTCCGAAACGATCGAAAGTCTTGCTGCGGAGCACTTTCGTTTCGTGATGCAGCCACAGCAATGCCTACGCTCCCTTGCAGATCCAAGAGCCCCAACACCTCCTAGAGACTAACGAACAAGCTATACGTTGGTCGGTCGGAGGTCTGAGCATTAGAAGTGTAGGTATGCCGTGTTCCGTAAGGCGTGCTGATATGGTGTTATTATACCAGAAATAGTATTGCTGCTGTAAAAAATAAAAAATAGATATCTATTTTCAACACTCAAGTACAGTAGTACTCTCTTTTTTTTATGACCGAAGGGATCCCTTAATGTGAAAACACACAACAGTAATAGTAGTAGTACTGGTCAGCAAGAAATCGTGGGCTCGCACCCATGCAAAGCTGAAAGGAGCGATGGCTACCTCGTGTGCGGACGATGGTATTGCAAGGGCCGGCGCTCGTTGCATGCAGTGCGTCGCTCAACCTGGCTCCATCCTTCGAATTGGAACGCCATGGCGGGGACCATAATATGGGCCTTGCGTTGTTTGGTTTCGAACTGGTATCATGTAATCATGCATGCATACATACAACACGTCCTATGTATAGGATCAAGTACCCTTTTCCTTACTTATTAATAGTACTGTTTTTAGTCGAAAAACCGATTTTCGACAGGTACTGCTGTATAGTACACACTACCACGACGTCATAGCTGTCAGCTCGAGCTGCTTTGTCCGTACAATAGAACCACTGCTGTGTTGCTATATACGTGCTACTTGCTGCTGTGTCTCTTTGTGGGTGTCATTGGCCCGACCTGCGCCCCGCCCAGCTGGAAAACCCCGTGTGCGTGTCAAGGATGACCTCTCAGACTCCGTGTATTGACTGCATGGTTGGTATACTTTTGTGTGAGGTCTGATTGATATCACCTTCTATGTTTTCACGCCATGTTTCATTCTGCTGACTGCTGACTGTAGTTGCCCTTTTATACTTTTATACATACATGTATGGATGGTATGATTGGAGCAAGCGCTGCTCATTGTCAGATGGAAAATGGAACAATAATACGAAGTATAATACTTGATGGAATGGGGTCGTCAGGAAGCGGAGTGGGTGGGCCGGTCGTTCCTGAACTCTACAGCAACCAACAGCAGCAGCAAGCAATACTTCGTACGTGAATAGCAGTTCTTGTCCTTCGAGTATTGAGTAAAAAGTGCGGCAGGATGAAGGGGTAGACGCTACTGACACATTACTGTCTGTACACACAACACGCAGCAGTAGACTGCTGTACACACAACACACAGCAGTAGACTGCTGGACACACAACACACGGCAAAATACTACTGCTGTACACTCAACACACAGCAGTAGACTACTGTACACACAATACACACCAGTAGATATCTACATTTGATTGTGTAAACACAACACATAGCAGTAGAGGTCTACGATTGATTGAAAATGCGCTACGATCTCCGCTAAACCGCGCCATGTTTAATTCGGGATTTTCTTCCCCCCCAAAACAAAACCGCAAAACTTGCAGCGAAGCTCGTCCTGGGGAAGGCCCGGTACGAGTACGTGGCGTCAGGCACCGATGATGAGCAAAGTAAGTACACGCCGGCGGTTTACACCTGTATACTGTATACCGTACTGCTGTAGCAACACGAGCCGGGTATCGCATCGTGAGGGGAGTTCGGAAATCGGATCGGGTGTGGACTTGAAAACGTGCGTCGATGCCGTAACGGTATACTTTTGTCGCAAATGGGAACGGGGTTGGGGTGCTGCTCGCCGCCAGATGGCCCCGTGGGAATTGTTCTGAAGCTCCTGAAATTTTGGAAGTGTTACCACCTCCGGTGCGGTTCTCAATTCTTGCTTTTGGACGCTGCATATACGTAGGCGTTTGGTGCTTCTCTGTGCGAAATAGTGTCGGTTCTCGTCTGTTGCAAAGACCGGGCGTAACCGCTGTTTCAGTAATTTTCTCCTGCCCGCGTGACTTCGCGCCGGGAAGCGCGTTTGACGTGCGGCTGACCCTAATATTGACCTTGTTTGGCTATACCGATGAGTGGTAGCGATGATTTCCTGGTAGCACCGCGGTCGAGCTCGCATTATCGTCGCGCGCGGACCATACCCCAGGGCTGCCCGCGGGCGCTGGATGGCCCCAGTACAGCATTTTCCGTTGCCGTCTTTTTTAGGAACGCGCAGCCTACAAGGATACCTGGCATCTGCTGCAGTAGTTGTATACAGCAGTAGTACCCATCTCGGCACCGACGTACGGCGTTTTAATCGTCAGTGAATGTACGCAAATATCAACTTTAGATCGGTGTGATTCGCCCCGGCGGGAGCAAAGAAATACCGCCCCCGCCTCTAGGAGGCGGGGTGAGCGGCGGGGGTGGGGGGTGGGGCGGGGGGCGTACTGAGTTAGTGCTTGCCTTAGTCATTTTACCATTCACCACGCACCCCTTTCGAGACGGAGCACGAGGGGAGGGGGGGGTGGGGCGTAGGGCTCATTCTCTCCGTCTTGCGTGTTCGAAGTTATTTTTGTGACGCTGCTCACGGCGATTGCGAGCTCCTACGTACTTGCATTTGCTGAAATGGCACCGATACTCCCCGTAAAACGAGATGCCCCCATACGCGCGCCCACGTTCTTTCCGTGAACCTCAATGATACGCAGCGTTGTCGGAGAATCGTCAGGCGTTCAAGCGCATCTTCCTGGTGCCACGCATGATGCGGGACGTGTCCGACATAGATCTCCACGTCGAGTTATTTGGGCAACGGCTCTCGATGCCGATTTTCGTTTCTCCAGCCGGTGAGGGACAAACAAAGCTGCGGGGAAGAGGGTGTCGGGGATTTTTTTTTTTGCCGTCGCTGTTACTGGTGCTGTTACTGCTGTTGCCGTTGCTGTTGCTGCTGCTGTCACGTGCTATTTTGCTGGCAAAGGTGGGGAGGTTGGCTGTCCTTTTCCCTCACCAGTATCGACAACAAAAAAGCAGGCTCCGCACACGGCATGGCACACGAGACGCTCTATAAAAATGTTGGCTTTAAACACAAAAGACAGTTGAAGAGAGCCGTCAACCTTTGGAACATATGTATGTCTGGACGGAAGAGTTTTTGGGTGTTTTGACAACATGTAAATCTTTCTTTTTTTTTATCTTGGGCGCTTTTTGCAGTACTGCTGTGCTATACTCGAGCATTGCTCTCAATAAAACATCCTTCGTCTTTGCCTTGAATCGTCGTGTTGACCCCGGTACCACGCGTATGCATAACAGCCCAGGAGAGCCGCTGGCTTATAGCCTTCATGGGCATCAAACACTACCCGTAGTACGCGCGATCGAGGCACCACAGGCGGCTTACTAATGACGCATGCTACGATAGGGAATAGGGGCATACAGCACTTTTTTTGCCTCGTGAGGCAAATGTTATTGCCGACTGACCGGGGGGCCCCTTACCCCAATTCTCTTGGAATACCACTATTAATACGTACTGTAGTTTTTTGCTGGTATAATATAATTCGTGTTATACGTATACGAAGTATCTATATAATTTATGGGATTGTTTGTTGGGTTAAGCTTTTAGCTCTTCTCAAAATCGATTTTTTAATGTGAGGTATACAGCGCATATACTATAATGAAGTGAAAAACACAACCTCAGAAAAAATTAGGGTGCACGCCTTCCGCAGCATGCGTCGAATGCCTGGTACCAGGGTATTGGTTTCGACGAGAGCCTCGATCTCGCAGCTGAGAGTGTCCTGTTACTTTTAGTAAAACCATCCTTTCCTCTGAACGTTGGTTGCTACAGGTGACAAGGTCGTCGCAGGCGCAGGCGCAGGCGGTTCGTACTACAGTAGAATAGGCACGCCTCGGGCGTTCACTTCGTGTTTCATCACCCTGACGCTGTGACAGTTACCGTTTGTTTGCCTGTATCGTTTGTATTCTCACGGTCCCGCCGACAGGCGTGCACAAGCTCATGCACTCCGAAGGGGAGTGCGCAACCGCGCGCGCTTGCCTCCAAGCGGGTGAGCGAAGGGCTGCTGTCGTGTGTTCCTCCCTCTCCATCACCCCCGCCCCCCCGTCCCCTTTCGATACCCCCATTGAGTGTGTACCTGGTAACATACAACAAAAACTGTCTGTTTGCATATGCTGTGTATAGCTGTATAGTGTCCTCCGGCGTCCCCGGTGACTTGGTAGGTGGTCCTCGTGCCTACTAAAGTCAATTACGTGGGTTCAATTATCACCGAGTGCACATATAATACTCGTAGGGATGTTTTCTTGCATCATAATTGATTAGCGGAAAGCGCGAGAGCGTGAGTTAGCAATGATAATCGATGAGCAGTGGGAATGCTGTACCCTATGCGCGATAAAAAATGAAGGCATGTCTATACCGGGGAGGGGGGGGAAAGGGACGACACCTGTGACCACGGCTTGTCCAGAAGTAGCTGGAAAATAAAAAAGTGATGAGCAAAAATGTGTTTACCTCGACTCAAGAGAGGTGTGGTTCGGGCCGAAAACATCTTAACAAGCGTTCAATCTCTTATGCACAACAGGGAAATTTATACGGTAGCTTTGGTGTAGGCGGGTCCAGCCGATTTGGTCTCTCTTAACTGTACGATTATTTTAACGTGCCTTTTCGTACGTCGGGGTACCCACTACTGCTGTACGGACCAAAACCCTGAAATGCGCAGAAACGAAGATTGCAAACGAAACCCCATGGCGATGCTGAGCGTAGGACCAGCCGAAGATGGGCCGCAAAGGCCAGTCGGTGGAGACGCTGTTCTTGCTTATCCCGCCCCCGTTTGCGTAAAGCGCAGAGCGACCGCTCCTTAACGTTAATCTGTCATCGCTATGACGAAAACGTGTGTTCTGCAGGGACTCTCATGGGGCTCTCCCAGCACTCAACCATGACTCTTGAAGATGTCGCCGCTGCCGCTCCCAAATGCCCACGGTGGTATCAACTGTACATTCTCAAGGACCGGGCCCTGACGGCCGACATAGTGCGGAGGTGCGGTAGTTTTTGTGCAGTCTCTTTTTATAATGCATTACGTAGTGAGATCGTGGTACTTGTTGTGAAGCGTTTTTTTTTTGTGCTTCGGACTTGCTGCACGTTGTCGTTGGTAAATTGTGATGTCCGTAGATGTTCTGCCGTACACGCAAGCAGACGATGCAAGGGGTACTAGTGTTTCGTGTCGCGTCATGCTTGACTGCTTTGGCTTACGTTCAGAGTGGTATCTGGTCTTCTTTTTTGCTGCAGCGCTCGCTCAGTTGGGTAACGTACGCATCGCTGCTCGTCCTCTTACGTACGGCTTCGTCACAACAAACCCTCGGAAGTCGACAACAACATCGAGCTTGTTACAGCACGACATTTCCCGCAACATATTTCATGACAACACAATGTTTGCTTCCGTCTCTGCTGCTTCAATAACAGCACTGAAATAGGTGAGTGGCAGTATCACTTCCCTGGTTCTGCTACTAGTGCCACCGCTACTTCCTCGTCCCCCCCTCGTCCCCCGTTACCCCTCCGGTGTTTCCTTCGCTGATTGGCGCTGGGAATAACAAAACCGAAGCCGGTCTAACACCGACTTAGCATGCGCCCGGTTCTCTCCTGTCGTTGCAATACAGTACCCGAATTCTGTAGGTCGCTCCACGACGGACAACAACGAAAAGACAACTCGAGAACTGAAAAAATATATCATCCAGGCTCTTTTACTGCCCAACCAACTTCCCATAACCGCGATAAGAATCGCCCCGGCTACGGGTTTGATGCCGTAGATCACTTTGCTAGCACTCAAGTCCCCTCTCCCGTCGGCGACCAAACTGCCCCGGCTACGGGCTTGATGCCGTAGATCACTTTGCTAGCACTCAAGTCCCCTCTCCCGTCGGCGACCAAACTGGACACCGGTTACACAGGGCTGTAGCTGCCGGTTACTCGGCTATCTGCCTGACGGTCGACAGCGTCAGGTTCGGGTCGAGGGAGGCCGACTGGCGCAACAGCTTCAATGGCTTACCTGCGGGGATGACGCTGGCCAACTACCCCACGCAGGTATATACGAGTCGTAAAATCATACTTCGTATGTGGTTTTCTCGTACTAGCATTTTTTCGGGCGCGACAATACTAGTTTACCACTCTGTGCCTAAATGTCCCTATAATGTCCCCTTCTACATTAGTGTTTATTCTAAATACATATATTAAGGGACATCGTGGACAGCGTGGGAGCTCGTATTCATACATAGCACGCGCGATCGAAGTACCACACCAAGCCTGCATTATGAGTTTTGAGGGATTTTGTTTTTCAATCTTTGATCTCCCACAGCTGAGGTGTTTTGTTTAATTGAAGAAGAAAAAAACATTACAGCCTGAGAAACAGGCCACGGCATCGTTGACCAAGCCTCTTTCCCTTGCCAGGCCCCTGAGCGACTATCACTAGGTGTGCAGTGGGCCGACCGGAAGGCTTCCCCCACCCCCGGGTTATTTTGGGTGAAGCGGTTGGGCCCTTGGAAACCCCAACGCACCCTCTTATAACCGACCGGTCGGTATTACGTGAAACGGCGGTCCCGATCAACTACTAGTAGTAGTCATGGGAGATGATTCCTTGTACATTCTGGGCTACAGATTTAGTATTTTGGATTCTTAATAGGGGCCGAGGGCCGAGGAGTTGATCGCCAGACATCCGGCGCAGCGAAAGGGACCATACATTAGATGAAGCAGCTGGTAGCTAGAAAGCACCTGCTCGACGTCTGTGCCTCAGCCCTGTGCCGGTAACATGCGCGTTTTCTCTGGCGGAGTTGCGAGTATGTAACCAAAACACGGCCTAATTTGTTATTTTTTGTCGTCCAACACGAATTTTTGTTTTTTCTGCCTCCTTGTCAGGACGGATACAACGATCGCGTCAAGGATGCCTGGGACCAGAACACGGAAAAACTCTTCGACGAAAGGTGCGGCGTGCGGCATGCTCGGTTTAGTCGCACCAAGGGGGAATGGGCGTTGCGGTTGCAGCTGCTGTTGCCGTTGTTGTTGTTGTTGTTGCTAATATTGTTGCTGTTGTTGCTAATATGGTCGCTGCTTCTGTTTATGTTACTGTTGCTGCTGCTACTGCTGCTGTTGTTGACATTGCCGTTGTTTTTCGATCATCGAAGGCGGCCCCGGAACGCGAAACGTTGCCGTGAGCCACGCTGTTGCCTCGCCGTGGGTCTCGAGTTGCGCAGCACCCTGAACCCGGCGCCTGCATCAGCGCCGCCCCTTTGCAAAACCAACCAAAAATAAAATCGGGCAAAGACTATACATGCACCTGGCACATCCTACTTTGGGCAAACTACCTGTTCTGCCCCGCTGATTCCGTAGAAGGCCTCACCATGGACGTTGGGGAAGAAACGAATCCTGTGTGCGTGGCTTTCCGCTCTCTAGTGTGACACAAAATTGTAGCACGTGAATGATTTTTGCTGGAAGGTGCCCCCGAGGCCGTAACCTCATGTCTTCTTACTCGCACGTGTGTCTTAAGTGTGTATAGTTACTTGACGACGTCGTCTACACTGTGCTTGCTTCCCGCAGTGGACGCAAGACAGTCGTGCTGGGTTTTGCGTGTAGGTACTCGCTAAAATGCGGTGATCACCTCGCTTGGTGCGTTGATTTGTTTTACACCCTGCACGTCGGTCTCGCAACAGGGCGACCTGGGCGGACATCGCGTGGCTCAAGGGGATCACGTCCCTGCCTATACTCATCAAGGCAAGTCGCGAAAACCCTGACCGTATTGAAAATGTCTCAACTCGGTCTCTCCGGCGGTGTGGCCATGTTCCCGATGCGAACGTGGAAAAGCTCTCGAAGATCCCATGGAGTGTCCCGTGGTAACATTGGATTCACTTCATCCAGAACAGCCGTTAGTATTTCATCCAGAGGCAAGATCCTAGTAATGTGGTGTTAGCCCCATATAGTGCGCTCGTTCGCCCCCATCATGCCTCCTCCCCACCCTCAAAGCCCAACCACCGCCTGTTCTGCACTATGAACTCCCCGGCGGACAGGGTGTTCTCAGCCCTCACGATGCCGTCGAAGCTGTTCAAGCCGGCGCGAGCGGCATCATCGTGAGCAACCACGGTGGGCGCGCGCTAGACGGGACGTTGTCGTCCATCGAAAGTCTCAGGCCGATTGTGAAGGTGAGAGCCCCCCCCACACACACACACCAAGCGATGTCTGTCTGGTCGGTGCACACCCGACGTGCTCCGCCCCGGCATGCAGGGGTGTGAGGGTCTATCGTCATACGACTACGGTCATGCATCACATGAGTACACCCCCCCCCCCCCCCCCCCCCCCCCCCACCAAGAGGTGGTTTTTTTGTGGGGGGGGCCCCCCCCCGACGTGCTCCGCCCCGGCATGCAGGGGCGTGAGGGTCTATCGTCATACGACTCCGGTCATGCATCACATGAGTACCCCCCCCCCCCCCCCCCCCCACCGCTCAAAAAATATCGGGCGTTCAAGTGCGGACAGTCACCTGACCGCTCCAGCGCGAACACGGTAGGTGGTGCCGTAGCGTCAAGCCGCCGTGTGCTGATTTTATACGGGGGTTTTTGCTCTTGGTAATGAAAAAAGTACACAGCAAGTACATTCCGGCGTAGGGCTATTGCTTTGATAATTAAGTCAGTCCGGGATCGCTTCCCATGTAGGTTTCGGGTTGCGATCGGTTGAACCCATCTGCCACCAACGCTCTCCTTGCAGAGTCGACATGCTTGACCATCTTCCGATTCAAGCTATGATCGGCCAACCAACTGCATGGCATCTCTATCATGACTGGCACCCCCCCCCCCCGCTTAAACAAAACTTTACCTGTGCATAGGCGGTGCGGTCGCTCCCAGGAGGTGCTCATGTGCCAATTCTGCTGGACTCAGGAGTGCGAAGGGGCACTGACGTCCTCAAAGCGTTAGCATTAGGTACGACGTACAGCGTCTGAAACTCTGCACGCACGTTTAAGCGTCATATTTCTTGTTCATGCTCGTGCAACCCCTCCTCTGGGTCCGGGTGGATGGGAACATGAGCAGGTAGCTAAAGGCGGGGGGAGGGGGGGCACGCTTCAAAGGCGGCCGTTTTCTTGCCGCAAGTAACAAAAATTCGTATATATGTTTGAAGTACTATTATAGAAGTGCTGCGCTCCTGGTATCTCGGCTTGTTTATTGTATCAGGTGCGTCCCGATTGTGACCTATTTTTGCTGTTGGTGTTCGTAAGTCGAGTCCGACGCCTCTCCTCCCAGCGTACGTGCTTGACTGCCGTTGGCTGGTGGTGACGCACAAGTCACCAGCTTGCAGGATGAAGTGGCCCATGAGCTGTGACTCTTGTCCTTGCTACTGTATGTAGTACCACAACCAAAAGTGGGCAACTCAAAAGCAAGGAGTGCTGACCAAAAGTGTTTGTTTGTAGAAACCGATCGTCTGTTTTGGCTTATACCCTGATCTCTGCGGTGTGCGGCCACCAATCGGTTCCAAACGCTATCATTGTGTTTTCGCAGGAGCGACCGCGGTGCTGTTGGGGAGGCCGGTGTTCTTCTCCCTCGCCGTTGGTGGCCAGGAAGGCGTGCAGAAGATGCTCAGCATTATCAGAGACGAACTGGAAGCTGCGATGGCGCTCTGCGGATGCCAGGTAAGCAACAACACCAGCAGAATCAACACTACAGTAGCAGCAGCAGAAACTTACATATTTCCGAAAACAGAACGGTCTTATGATATGTTTTCTTGCTATATAGAGTTGGCGCAAGGCGGGCATTTTCTTCGATGGTTTCGCCTTTCGTGGATGAATGTCGGCCGAAGGAAACCCTTCACATATGCTCCCAGTACCTGGGAGTAAAGTAAACTATTTTAGTACTTGAGATGCTTCGTGTACTCGCAGCATTTCGGGTTAACGTACTTCGGATACTGCGAGTACTCGAAGTATCTCGAGATTCTGTACTGCGGATACTGCCAATACTCTCAAGTGTTTTGGGGTCCGATACTGAGGGTACTCCTCGTACTCGCAGTATTTAGGCCTTCAGTACTTGTTCATACTCCCAGTACTCGCAGTATTTGGGCCTTCAGTACTGCTCATATTCCCAGTACTCGCAGTATTTAGGCGGCCAGTACTCTGAATACTCTCAGTACTCAATAGTACGAAACGTACTCGATACTCCCGAGTATACTCGGAGTATGAAGTCTACTGGGAGCATCGGTGAACCCCTTCACCCGTGCGCACATCTGACAGATCGCCGATCCCCACTTCATGATCTAGATGCTCCAGGGAAGATGCATTCCTGACCCTTGTAGGATGTAGCTCATGTTTCCGGGTGGGAGCCGTATGACCTGCATGATGTAGCAGATGTTTCCCGGGTTGGATCTGTACTCTACATATCTTGTTCAAGCATATCATAGTGGCAGGTATAATAATCTAGAAGATGTACGGTAGATAGATTGATCGTGAACTGTTTGGTGTGTGAGACCCTAGAGACCACGACCCATTGTACCCGAGCCCTGCGCACAGCAGTAGTCCATGTTCTACGCATCAAAACCGCTGTTTTCCATGTTGGTCTCAAGAGATCAACCCCCACCGTTTTGCTTCCGCCGCGCGCGTTTCGGCTGCGATGCGTACGTTGACCGAATCGAATCCGCAGAGCCTGCGAGACGTGACGGAAGATCTCGCGCTGTTTCGTGGGGGGGGCACCACTTTCCATCGACCAAGGCTGTGATGCCGCCGCCGGTGCCTAGGAAAGACCCCATACGCTACTACCTGGTATTTAATAGTGGGCAGGCTCTGGCGAACGGTGAAGCCGGGGGGGGGGGGGGCTAATACCGGGTGGATCTGTGTTACGTCTTCCTTCTTGGGCGCTACGTAATGGTTATAGGGCTGGAAACGGATTATTCAGAGTCCTGTATCGGCTGGTTGGTCAGAAGTTCGGTACTATAACATACAAATATCGCATGGAATACTTTGCGAATATGAATTGGTTGAAAGTCTTCACACCCTTTTTTCAGACCTTTCTGGGGACGTTTCAAATTTATAAATAGATAACACAACAGACTCCGGCTTTGCTATTGTCCGAGCCTCCAAGAAACTGGATGTTGTTCATTATTTTTGGTCTTGCTTCGGGGGAGAAGAGTGCCTCAGGCCCAAAATGTGAGCCACAGTTAGCGCAAAGGAACAAAATAAGTGCTTCGCGCTGTCTGTGTATTGGCACCCGTTGTGACCTTAGCGCGCGTTGGACTGGCTTGGACGGCCGGTTTGCATCGCGCCATTCGCGGGGTGATGTTGCCCGCACCAGATTTTTTGTGCACGCGTTTGAGGAGCATCGCAAGACATCTCACGAGGACCAAGGCGCGTGGGGAGTCGGGTGGGGAGTAAGCAAAACCCACCGCAGGTGCAGCAAGGGGAGGTGCTGCATTAACATCGTCGGAACTAACCGACGGCGGCGGTGGGAGACAAGAGGGGGGACCTGTTCCCGCAGAACCTGAGCTCAGAGGGGAAATGTCGCGCATATAGTATCAACGCGCGAAACCGTGCATACCACACGGCAACAGCAACAACAACAGCAGGAGGAGTCATGAGAGCGGGAAGACGTGGTTATCGTGCGAAGTGGCATAGAGGGCAAGGTCTGTCTGGAAAAGGCGGCAAATGAAGTGCCACAGCCACAGCGAAGGATTCCGTGACGTGTTTTCGGTGCGGAGCTCCGGGTCACTACGGCGACAAACGCACCGCAAACCTCTGCGAACGGTGGGCTGGGAGAGAACACGAGAGCAGCAAGTGCGCCTCGCCGGTGGACATGGAGAACAGACCACCAGCAGAGGCCGTGTGCTTGCGATGGTGGGGGATCCCGGAGACGATGCCGTGGAAACAACGTCGTTTAAAAAGGCTACGGCAGCAACTGAAGCCCTACGGGGGAAGCATATGATAGCCGTGAGCATCCTCGCCGTACGTATCGAGAAGGGGGGTTTCAAACCGTGCGGCGTTTATTTACCGTATGCACTCCACGTCAAGGGGTTGGCTGTGGAGACGGCAGATAAGGGGGTATCGCGAAGCGAGGGATAACATGTCTGCTTATTTCGTGATGAGCCATACAGCCTCTGTGTTGTACGCACCCTACCGGGAGGAATGGTGGTAAAATCGGGCGGCATGCTCATAGTCGCGTGCACTCTGCTGCTGGGAGCTTAGTGGTGGAGGAGGCGGGCGGGCGCGGGGGAAATCGGGTGCTGTCCGCAGCAGCACCTACAACGGGGGGAAAAGCGCCCGCACGGTAGGTAGCAACTCGAGCGACAGCAGCAGGGAGTCGTGGAGGGGACGGGACGTGGGTATATCTTCAGCTCGACCTTTTTATGTTTCGGCAACATCGCGAGACGGGGGGATAGCGTCTGGTCTTTCTGGTAGGTATTCGTAGGGACGATGTTTTCTTGCGATGGATGCATACACCTGTCCATTCGGTCGAAATTGATTGAAATACTTTTTTGGTCGTACCTAATATTAATAGTTTGAAGTTGTATGGTTTGCGACTGGGTAGGGATTAATGAATGGCGTGAGATGTATCGTTCTTTCCGGGTAAGTCGTGGATGATACGGTTTATATAGGAGATGTACCGTTTGCGATTGGGCAGGGGTTTCTGAATGGTGTGGACTGTATTATTTATCCCGGGAAAGTCGTGAATGGTACCAAGGTAGCATGTATCGTCTGGGTTCATCCTGGATGGTATACGTAGCCCTACCCCTCTGGTAATTTAAGAAGTAAGAAGTGTGTTTTCACGTTCAACCCTAAATTTCCCACGTACGCACTTCTGTGTGTTTTCGGGTATGGGCATGGCCAGAGGTGGCTGGTCGGACTGAATTGTTTTTTTATGGTTTGGTGGGATTTGCGGGTACGTACGTATATACGCCCAGAGGGGTGTAGTTGTGTTGAAAGGTACGTG
This sequence comes from Saccharina japonica, assembly GCA_008828725.1. Lineage (NCBI taxonomy): Eukaryota > Phaeophyceae > Laminariales > Laminariaceae > Saccharina > Saccharina japonica. The sequence goes on from MEHQ01004312.1 coordinate 61,932, forward strand.
TAGATTGGTGGATACTGATTTTTTGTTTTTGTTTTTGCTGATATCTTATGTTTGTGGCTGTTTACTGGTTGCAGAAGACGGGGAGTTTGCGTATATATTCATTGATGATTGGTTATTCTGCCACCTACATTGCTTTGCGAGCTTGGTGGACGGTTGGATGCTTGTTCGCGAGAGGGGGAAATGGGCGTAAGATGTTTTGCGGATGATCGAATAGCGTGTTGTAGCTGAGAGGGCTTAGGCTGTTCGTGTTGACAGTGGCAGCATTTTAATGTTTATTTATTCAGTTATGAGGAACTAGTATACGAAAGCCAAAAGGGAGTATTTTCGGTTTTATTATATATCTTGAGCGACCAAGGAGCGACTCTTATTTCGGGTAATTTTAGCGCCAGATAAATTCTATGTGAAAAAGGATGTAAGCTATCTCGCTTTTACCTTCGCGATCTGTGAAGCTATGGCAGGAGTAGGGGATAAAATGAGACGTTTATCCGGGGGAACGGGGTTCCTTGCGATCTCTAGCATAATATTTTCTCGCCTTAGTTTTAATTGTTTTGGCGCGACTACTACTGTAGTCTTTTCCGTGATTGCAATAGTTTTGTATGGGATTGAGGGAGAGGTTTTTGCTCGTCGTCGGGATGAGTTTCCTCGTGCCATTATTGTGGTTGATTGGTTTAGGTCATGGAGTTGTGCTCTGGCTATATCGGATCGTCGCTGTTATGTAAAGCGCCAGGGAGGGTGTTGGTTTGATCTCTTTTATTGACAGTTACGTACCGGTTCGGAATATCCTTTTGTGGGTTATGTGTTGCTTGACTTCTGAGCTTGTGAGTGGCGACGCACGCGAGCCCACTACTTCTCCGTGCCCCTACTCTGTGAGAGACCAATAATACACGACCTAAAACATCCATCCATAGACTGCCATACAGTCTGGGGTACCGTTGCCTGTGGAGCTACGAACATAAACGCGCACGGTTGCCTCTTGCGCACCTTTTCCCGTTTTTTTCTGCGCTGTCTCTTGTGCCACCACGGCGGATAAAGGTCGTCGCAGGGTGGACAGTCGCCGCCATACACGTACGCACGAGTGGCTCATAAACAAAATGCACTTAGTATATACTCAAGCACCAACAGCGAACGGGTTTTCCTCCCTAGTGCTCTCCTCGCCTACGTACGGCGTGCTAGACGGCGAGTCATGGGTGGGAGAGAGGGGAGTGCGAGACTAACACTTGTTTATTTTCTCGGAAGATTATGATGTGTTGCTTGTGGCTTTCGAGGATAAAAAAAGGACACCGATTGGTCTATTTTCGTCCAACTTGAAGATCCCGAGATTAAGGTAGTGCTTTTCACCTGTCTGTATGCATGAGTCAACAGTCTCCCCAATCTAATAATCGAGGTATTGCAGCAGTAACAGTGGTGTACTCTGAATCCTGTATACTGTACCGGTATACTGCGGTACCCTTACCTGGCCACTCCCGGTCCCAACAACACCAGCAGCAACCGAAACACTTAGGAAAAAGCAGGCCAATGCCATTAATTGGCGCTGCAAATACTGTTTCCTTGTATCTGTACGCGTGAGTCAACAGTCTACCGAAACAAACACGCGGTGGACAGCACAGCAGCGACAGGGCCACGATCGTCCACCGAAGTCAAGGTGGAAAGCCGGGTGGGCTTTTATTATGGCCTGTTTGCATGCCCTGCACAGACGGATGTGTTTGTGCTGTTTTACTCTGCCTTCATGTTAACTCGTCGATTCTGTGGTATGTCGGCGGTCGACGCTGCGATCTATCATAGCTACGATGTGACCTCAAGCAGCCGTCTCCGGCTTGATGTCGAATACGCCTGTCTCTGAAAAAAAAACACGCACGCTCACATTGTCGCGGCTGGTTGCCCGGGAATTCGCGACGAGGAGCCAAACAAAATAAGACTCCAACGGGGTACTCGTAGGACTCCAAGAAAACCATCGTATCACTCATGTACGTGACGGCATGGGCAAATGGCCCCGGCAACACTCGCTCGCTCACGCCTACGAGGAAGTATCAACACGATGGCGTACTGAATGTGCTAATACCCCTTTTGTTGACAAGTATTGAGCCCAATATGTTGTTAACGGTGTTTACACACAAATCCATATTGTTTGCACACGTCCGTACACACCCCCTAAGTATCAACCTAGGGAATCCACAACCAAAGTATGTTCTTGTCCGTCCGCCTGACCCCCCTAGTTCAGAAGCTAAGGACTTACGCATTCCCCCCCCATGCGGTCCCTAACAACCGACCCTCATACCGCAAGCGACCGAAATCGATACCTGACAGACACAAGCGGTGCGCGCTAACTTCCGGCTTCTCCGGTGCCCTGAGCATGTCTCGGTACATATACGAGTAGTACTACTCACATGTAAACAAAACCCAACAAAACTGTTGTGCACTTGTAGTGCGGCACACTCAAAACACTACTTTAGCAAGTCTCCGCCGAGTGCGCCCAACGCCGTACACACCCGGATGCGTTGTGTAGGAGCACTGCGAGTACACATGCTTACCAAGATCAACTGCAGCACGTTGCTGTAAGCTATTATGCCTACGCGTAGCGTAACAGAAAACGATAAAGTTGTGTATCACGACACTGGAATGAGGCGCAACCCCGGACGAGGGAAGAAAGTGCTGAAACCTTCTCGCGATAAAAATGCAAGGCAAGAACCGTAGAGGGGGAGGAGGGAGAAGAGCCTACTTTGTGACCCCGGATCTGAGTTACGACTAGGAAGGAGAGAGAAAGGAAGGGCGAAGATAATAAATGGGATGGAAAAAAAATAAAAAAACAAATAAAAAAAATCGGTACCTACTATTTTTCCTTTTCGCTTTTTTCCTTTTTTTTTCTCTTTTTTTCTCTTGCATGCAGCTGGATTGCTAGCAGGGTAGGTCTCGCCTGTCGTATATGGCATTGCATTGTCTGCTCTGCTTACTGCACTGAGCGTAGTATCTCTGTGTCGTAGTTTTGTGACCACAGAACTGGTACCTTTTTAGGATGAAGAATCGGCACGGACACTGGGTGTGCTGGATGTCGACGGGTAGAAAGGAAGGTTTAATGTGAAGAACACACACACACATTAATAAAACGAACAATAGAGCTCCCATTGGAATACTACGCTGCAATATGCAGGAAGAGCAGAGCAGACAATGCAATGCCATGGGCGACAGGCACGACCTACCCTGCTAGCGATCCAGCTGCGTGGAACAGAGTGCTGGCCCGCTCATCAGGAAACAACTCACAGGAAAGTCAGACTGAAATCAGTAAGAAAGCTCTGAGCCTCCTCTACTGCTGTCGCTGTACGAGTCAATGCCTAGCCTATAAGAATGTGGCTGTCCTGGGGGCCCAAGGCACCATTCTTTATTGTGCACTATTATTGCTAGGGAAGACGTCTTCTCGGGGACCATAATAAGAAAGCGCAACATATGATATAAGAAAGAAGTGTGCTTTCGCGTGCGCCTAGAACACGAAGAAAGTCAACCGGAGCCGATTGACGGTTTCTTGTGAGAGGTGAGAGGGCATGTACTATAAGCGCTACCGGCATTACTCCCACCTCCCACGGCTGCTGCTGTAGTCTTACAGCGTACTGCCTTCAAGGTGCATGCAGTACGTAGGCTAGCGAAGTTGCCGTAGGCTAGCAAATAAAGGTCCAGCCCAGACCTCATGCTCGGATTGCTGCCGCTCAGAAGCATTCTTCCTTGATCTGATGCACACGTGGTGGATGCAGCTCGTCCTTGCACCACCATCATCATAGGTATAGCGTCTCTCTCTGTTACATGGTCCATTCTATATAAGAGCAGTATAAATAGTATCATACTCTCAACACCTTTTAGCACGGGACGCGGCGCTGTCCGTGTCATTTCCCAAACAAAGTGCTTCGTATAGTACAGCAGTATACCTCGGTAGTGCCACTATCTCCCTACATATAATATAAGGATCGTTTTGATTACACAATCAGAATACAAACTAGTCTTATATTTCAGTACAAAGTGGTATGCATCGTATACAAAACCGCGACCTTCCTTCCGTCACGGGAAGAAATGCTGTCCAGCTCTTCTTCCTGAAAATAGCAAAAAATATAGTGAAGGTGCTGGTGATTCGTTTTTTTCTTTTTTTGTTGGGATATATATACTATTACTAGGGTGTGGGAAAGTGAAGCACGACGTAAGAGAACAGCAGCACACACTCGCACCTTGGAGGAGTTAGTAGGAGGCCCGTGATGCCCTGCTGGGTGCGTGGGCCAGACTACTTATTATGTAGTACCGATGGAGGCGGGAAGGCACACCTATGACCAACACCGGTACTACCCAATCACCGGGTACCTGGTGGAAGTACAGGTGTTACAAGTAGTATGTACGGAAGACGATAACTATTATCGTGTCGTACCTTTCTGTACATAAATATAAGGATCATTTTGATTTAAGTTTGTGACAAAAACTATCCTTATATTTATGGACAGAGTGGTTCTATATTATATTACTTATTATAATACTCGTATGTACGTATGTTATATACGTGTATATTTTATTTATAAAATTAAAAAAACAAACAACAGGTGTAAGATCCACAATTTCGTCGAAACTTATTTATCTTTGCAAGATGTACGTATCGTTCTTAAACTTACTATATATGTTTATGTTGTCGTATTGTTTCTTTGTTTGTTTCGTATTGTCCGTCTCATATACATATCTCATATCTATCTCCTCCGGGGGGGCACGACAACCGTTTTTTATTGTTTATTTGTATCTTATTTTTCTTTGTTTTTCTTTCGAATTTTCTCTCTTTCAACGACTTTGGATTGCTAACATGTGTATGCCGGGCCTGTCGTATATACCGGTGCATGTAATTGCATTGCCTCTACTGCTGTGCTTGCTGCATTTCAATGTTGTTGTATATAGTATTCTCTGGTGTATCCTGGTTTTGTTACCACAATTTTTGTATCTCTCTTTATGTATGGGATGAAGAATCGGCACGGACACTGGGTGTGCTGGACCGTTCTTTGTCATTTCTGCCCTACACCCTACGAGTACACAACACCAGTGCACCCAGTTTCCGTCCCAATAATGTATCCCCTGGAGAGAGTTACTATTCATACTAATTATTGTGTGTGGTGACAGATTGCTGTGAGTGAGACAAAAAAATGTGCACATATATCATAATATGTATGAATATATCATGTCATACATATATATTATGTAATATGTTAGTATTAATTTGTTTTTTTAGAAGGCGATAACTACCAGCCCGTGGTATATACAATACCACCGTAACCGGGGAACGGGTACCACTCTGTACCGAAATATAAAACACCTTTTTATTGAAAACTAATGAACAAACGATTCTTATATTTCGGTACAAAGTGTTAGAAGAGTGTTTACATTATTAGTTCCTTTTTGTCGTGCTTTTTCCTAGGGCGCGGAGCCTCTGCGCTTTACGACCAATATATTATGTAACCTTTCTTTTCAACGTTTGTTTGTTCCATTCCATGATCTTTGGCCCTTGACCCATACCACTCTGTACCGAAATATAAGCACGATTTGATTGAATATTAATGTGTACAATGTGCTTATAGTTCGGGACAGAGTGGTATCGATTATACTTCCGCATGAAATAAATCATCAAAGAAACCCTTGTGTCGTCTTTGTACTTTGTAGCCATTGACGTTGAGACGATTGTTGAAATTTCAATATTTAGTCCACCTTCCACCTGTGAGTCCACCGACGATGATTATGATTCTTCATCTCACTTTTTTTTTTTTTTTTTTTTTTTGTCCATCCCATTTATTATCTTCGCCCTTCCTTTCTCTCTCCTCCCTAGTCGTAACTCAGATCCGGGGTCACAAAGTAGGCTCCTCTCCCTCCTCCCCCACTACGGTTCTTGCTTTGCATTTTTATCGCGAGAAGACTTCAGCCTTTCCTTCACTCGTCGACTCGCATCGAATTGTGCCTACCCACGCTACCATTAATTGGCGCTCTCAGCAGTTGATTCCGTTTTTTATTTATTTTTGCAAATAAACTCAAAAGTCCGACCCACGTGAGATTCGAACTCCAGACATCAACGTTTAGAAGCGTTCGAGGTTACCTCTAGACCATCGGGGCGACCGACATCGTATTCACTATAATACAGAATACAGAGGTACAAATTATGTATGTATGTGGTCACAAAACCACGGCGCAGATACGAGATATATTACGTTTTAAAGCAGCAAGCAGAGCAGCAATGCAATGCCATATAAGACATAATACCAAACATGTCGGGAGACAGGACTTTCAACCCTTGACAGACAGCAGTTTTGCCTTGACATGCCGTGACTGACCAAACTACTAGCTTTTAGTGTGGAATTCTTCGGCCCTACACCCTAGACAGCGCATGCATGTTTTGCCTTGCTTGACATGTCTCCCGACATCTTTGTATAAGACAGGCATTACCTACATTGCTAGCAATCCAGATGCGTGAAAGAGAGAAAAACAAAAACGAAAGAGAAGAAAATCAAAGAAAGAGCGAGAAAAAAAACAGAAATCAAAACAAAAACCATACACACGTAAACTATTAATAGCCAAACAAACAACCCAACAAACCAAACAACAAAAACAAAAAACATAAGGGAAGTGCCGTGTTCCCCCCGGAGATGTGACGGACATTTTAGGGGGACCACAAGCAGTAAATAGAACCTACCTGCCGTAGACACAAAAAACAACATATTTACCAAGTTTTACTATTTAATATACATAACAATATTTGGTCCCATTTACTATCATAGTCCCCCGTAATAATAGTAAATGTAGGTTAAAAAAAAAAAAAAAGTGGGGATGGGAGAAGAAAGCCTGCTTCGTATGCGACGCCGGATCTTGGTTACGACTAGGAGGGAGAGATAAAAGAGGCGTTACTCGTAGATCATATAAATGAGAAACAAAACACATATTATTACCGGTATAATACCAGGTATACATATTATGCATATACGCACATTATGTACGAGTACATACAACATACAGCAGGATGTATATGTATACAACATTCAACTGCCCATTATGTACACCATAACATAATAAATAGTTGACTGGTATGTAGGTTGCCTGGCCCCACAATCAGCGTTGGTGCTGGAAAATAACGTATCGACTTTTTCGGTAAATCGAAGTTTCGATATCTATCTATTATATATAGTTCGTCTGATGCCCAAAAAATAATACTTTAATCAAGTAATATTTGATGCCCACTTTATCATAGCAACGTAGAGTAGCGCTGATGGAAAAAAAAATACAGTTTGCTTTGATGCTCAATTTTTTCATATCAACCACAAATAGAACATATATTCTGCATGCAACGGTTGACTTTCGATCTCGATATAGACCCAGTCCACGACTAACTAACTTCGTACCGGGCAAGGCCAGCAAATAAGCATAGCGGCCTCGAAGGTATCATTACGATTCGTAGTCTAGGGGGCGAGCGGTTGCTTGCGGAGTCCGACGGCCTTCGTCCAAAAACCTTCCAAAATTGTCTTTCTTGCGATCGGAGAGTTTTGGTATTATTCTGTTTTGAACTCATCATCAGCCAAATGTGTTTTCACCAGACGCCTGATCGGCGCCCTCCACATATCATCGACCGAGGTGTGTGGACTGTGACACTAAGAAGGTGGGTCGGAGGTCCTAACCAGCGCGACGCGTTCAGAGTCCATGACGCAGTCGTTGGGTTTGTCGATCGATATGTCAAAATGTCAAACTTGAAAAATTGTGATTTTTCTCTTGTGTGATACTCGTACGTACCTGGTATATAAACCAAGTATCCCTGTCGTATATGCGTACGAATACGAGTACTTGACGTATGTACTCGTATGTGTTGTCTGGTATGTACGAACCAGGTATCAACTACGTATCCCCGTCGTATATACGTACTCGTACGAGTATGAGTACGGGCTCAGGTTCTGCTTGAGCCTGTGGCACTTTCCTTTCTTGTCTGTGTAACGTCGAGGAGACGCCAGGTTGTTGGAGCATCCAGGCTCGACGACACAGTTTGTACGATAAGAGACGGAGATCTTATGACAGGGGGATTAAGTGATACTTGCATGGGAGATCCTTACGGTGATCTCCGGATATGTGCAGGTTGGACGAGTTCGGGACGGCTTTGAACACGAGCAGAGGAGGAGGGGATGTTGTTTAGGGACCTTCAGAGACCCCGTCCGTTTCTAAAGCAGTGGTGTTTTCGTCGCGTACGGTGACAGGCGATGTACGTATCATATGATACGAGTACGACCAGAGCGAGGATGAACGGTACAATCTCAGCAAAGGTTAAAAGTAGCAACCGCACTGCTGCGATACTTGCACGTAGAGCAGCCGCGAATCACGAAGACAAACACGGCGCACATACGAGTTGTGCTACAGTATGCCAACCTGCGACGTAAGAATACGGTGCCGGGCATGCCGGCGTAGGGAGAAGCGTGCGTTTTGAATGCGTGTGTGGGAGAAAAACTGGATTAATTTTGTTTGCATTTGCTCCACTCTAAGTTGCTACGATAAATTGGACAGAACACTAAGTCTAATTGACCCATCAAAACCATGCAAGCACGCGCAATGGGGGACAAGGGGATCTATGGGTATGTCACTTCTGTTCGTCTTCCATCCATTATTCGATATTTAGGACTTACTGGTAGGGATATTGTACATGGTATACGAAGTATTAATAGTGTTTTGTGAGGGAATTACCTACTGAGCTATAGGGATAAAATATCGATTAACTACCCAGCCCAGGGTAATCCTTATAACACTCTCCCCCCCTCTGAACGGCGGAATCTTTGGGACGTCGGTACCGTATAAGGCCGTACGTTGACCAACCCGCTTCGTTTCGATAGCTGGGGAACCAGGGAGGCGTGTTTTTTAGGGACGCACGCTCAAGCGTTTCTGTAAAAGAAACTTTCGAAGTGAGATTCGAACCCGTGTCCTCGACGACGTCAAATGTGAGGGTATTACCTACTTAGTGTCATGGTATTTATGATATCCCCGTTTCCCCTCTATTGTTGAGGTGGCGTGTTTCCGATGAAACACGCATCGGCAAATAATTGTTTGCCGCCCCTCTTGCCAGAAGTCTTTCGGCATAGGATCAGCGTGGATAATAAAATAAGACATCGAACATCAAACTGTGAGTGACTGAGTTGCGTCTCGTCTCAAACCTGCACG
>MEHQ01003160.1:0-13829 GCA_008828725.1 Saccharina japonica
TTTTAGGGTCATTTTAATCGATTTTCGATTTAAACAAAACCGAAGAGCAAAAATATCCCATCGCGGTCTCCTGGGTCTCTTTTTTTCTGTTTCGCCAATCAGAGGGAGTGTATCTTCCTATCTCATTTTAGGGTCAAAACGAACATCGCTTAAATTGAAATTGAATAGCAATTAATCCAATTGAACATCATTTGGTGAAACAAATGACTTTGGGTCCCCTATCGAGGAATGGTGTATTTCGTAAAAAAAATCGAATAACGCACAAGGGTCAACGAACACCCGTGAACAACCAACGAGGCGACCTACGGCCTGTGTCCTCCCTGGGGCGCCGCTGCCAGCGGAAAACTATGTCTGCCGGCACCGGTTAGGTGGCTATCACTCTAGGAGTGTCTTGGGTGGGCTGGCGCAGCCCCGAAGCCCAACGCAAGCAGCGACGGGGATACAGCGATCGAACTTCTACGCCAAGTCGCGACCTGGTCGGTGCTCGTGTGGTTTGGTAGGCAAAGAGGGGTGAAAAATTGAGTTTGCGACGGCCTATTTATTTTTTAGGCGCCGCAAGCGGTCTACCCTGTGCTAGGGGCCGTCGGACCTCGCGCTGCGGCTGATCCGGTGGCCGTGCCTCTCGGGAATGGTGGATCTTGCCTCTGAATCAGTCGACGACATGGCTCAAGTTTGCATGGCTTCCTTCGGTTTCATGGAACACACCACGTCGAGTTGGATGAACTTCCCAATTCAATAAAACGAAAGAGCAAAATAAGTCCCAAAAGACTTCTTGTGGAATTCCGTTTTATTGAACTACTCAGGGCATGTCTAAACAGAAACGAGAACGAAAACGAAAAACGAAATAATTTCGTTTTCGGTATCATTTTAGCCGACGTGTCCAAACATGAACGAATTGGGAACAGCAAAGATCCAGGCGAAAACCAACTGAGGGCACAAGCCATGGGCTGTTCACAACTATGTACACATGCCGACAATCTAGCGCTCGGCACCACAGGCCCACCAGAGGAGCAGGCAGAAGCGACGACAAATCGATACCGGGGGGTCATTGGGTCTCCCATGGAGGTGGTCGCGTGTCCAACTTTGACCCCCCGGGATCAAAATTCAAATTATACTGAGAGCGAACTTCCAACCTCATTCTCGAGGGCTGATGCTGAACTCTACTCAAATTCTCTTCGCTTTGGCTCAAACGCTGGCAAACAAAGGCCCTTTTGCGTCGGGGCTGGTGTTGTGGTTGGCCTCCTGGCTATTTCCGGGGGATCTGTGCAGCTGTGTTGCCGTGCTAGCTGTGGGTTGCGTGCTGCGGGCGGCAGTCCTGATGTGATATTTTGACGTGGCTGCGCTGACCAGTAGGACACGCTGAATTGTTTCTGCTCTTGCTTTCGTTTTCCTTTTCGTTTTTCAGCTGCCAGCTTTCTGTTTTTCGCAATAGGTTGTAAGACCAAAGGTTATGGTACCACTTTGTGGTTCGTTCATAATCTTATCAGCAACATAGTGCCAAAGATAATGGGTGTACCCCTCGTATGGAGCATAAAGTTGGCCACTATGTTCCCCAAGATTGAAAAAACCAACAAAAAGGGGTGTCTCGTCATCATCTGACCCCTGAGATGATGCCAGGTACAATACGCCATTATCTTGGTTGGCTCTTTTATTGCTCCGCAAATATATACGATAATACATGCCTTGCACTATATACGAGAATGATACGTATAACAGAGTGTTTGCGTTTTTTTTTTCTTACGTTTACTTTTCTAAAAATTCTCCCGAAGGAAGGATTTGCGGTAAATTTTTAAAAAAACGGCAAAAAAGTACTTTAGAGAAGTACGTTTTTGATCAAAAGTTACGGTAACATTTGGCTCTCAGTTTCATTGGCCTACACACACCGAGCATTCTACCGACGCAGAACGGCACAAATTATGGGACATGTCTCCCATAGGCCCCAACCTTGCTGCTTGCTCTACACAACACAACAACCGGTGGGAGCACAGAGGCTCGAGAGGTGTGCTACAGTATGATACGGACAAGCGGTGCTGGATTTTGCTGACGGGGCGCCGGCGGACTGCTGGCGGCCCGCTACGGTACGCTCTCGCCGGCTTGGTGTCGTGGAGGATGCGCTGTTCAGAAGAACTACTCGTACGAGTACGAGTTACTCGTACGAGTCGTACTCGTATGGAGACGTAGTCTTACCGCCTTGCTTGTAGAGCGCGACAGGATGACAGATCGCCGTGTATCATTTCAATTTCACCACACTGCGGTAGCAGCACTAGCAGCACGAGCAGCAGCGAGCGGCGCGCCGCCACGGTCTATATATGTCGGGCCCCGGGCGGGCTTGGAGCGGAGCGTGCCGGCGCGGTGTCGCGCGTAGGTCGTGGGCAGCAGCAGGAGCAGCACACGACGACAAGAAGAGTTGGACGCAAAATCGAGAAAAGCAAAAACGGAAGCTGTTGCTTCTCCTGCTCTGCTGCTCCTCTGCTGTTGCTGTGCTGCTGCTGCTGCTGCTGCGCTGCTGCTGGGGCTGCCGCTGCTGCTGGGGCTGCCGCCACATAGCTGCAGCCACCGGTGCTGCTGCTTGCGGTCATGGGATTGCAGCTGCGGCACTGCGGTCATACCCCTGCCGCCGCCACCGTTGCTTGGCTGCCGTTCCTCTCGTACGCTACTTTTTGTTTTCGTTGTTTGTTTGGTTTGCCGCATTGCCTCACCCCACTTCCCTTATTATTTTCGGAGGCGTCGCCTGCAGGATTTTGTTTACTTCTATCGCAAACACACCGAAACCATGAGGGGAAGGGAATTCACTTTTTTGAGCGGAAGGAAAGTATATTTTTTTTTACTTCGATCGCAAACACTCTAATATGTACGTATGACCTCACCGAGTACGTATACGAAAACGATACGTACCATATTTTGAATACATATGGTCCGTCCGATCAAATTTTCACTCTACTGCCAATTGACTATTACTAATTGTTCTGGACGACTGACGTATACCCTGACTTCACGAAAAGTACCCCTGAAACGCCCGGTGTGAGACGGATGGACTTTACGAATCAGATTTTTATTTTTTTATTTCAGCGTAAAGAAAATCGCGTATTCCTAAATTCGGGGTTATGTTTTAGGTGGTCGAACGCGGAATCTCCTTTTTATTTAGAGACCGGAAAATAATAGATCTCGCCGAGAGGAAAACGCGGACACATTTTATTTTTTGTTCCAACCATTTTTCGCGGAGAAATTGGCCAAAAACCGTGATTCTGAACGTTAGTTGGTTATGTTTTAATACCAATATAGACACGACAAACCTCTAAAAACTCAGCGGATTCAGGCTAATTGGGCCGATTCATGGGGTCATTTTTTTTCGTTTCTTCACTAAAATTCTGTGTCGCGAGATATAGCGTATCAAAGACAGGATCACCCCGACCTCGACCCACATCACACCTCACAGCCACTTACCCGTAGACTACACTTTGGCAGAGTCCAACATGCCTGCTGGACGACCACGCAAGAGGTCCTTTGTAAGAAGCACTGGTCAGTTTTCCAATCGGTTTGCCAAAGGCGCAGCAGAACCAAATACGGTGCCGGCAGAACCAGATAAAGCGGAGGAACCAGATCAGCAGCACAATGCCAGTTTTACAGGTTACAATGCCGATGGAGAATGGACAGAGACAGAAGAGGCACCCCGCGAGGCGCAAGGGCCCGCGGCAGACGGATCTAGCGCCAGATCGACGCAACGCCGCAGAGCGCAAGAGCGCAAGAGGGGTCAGCTGTCGTTGTTCACGCTTTGGGGCTTGCCCAAGAGCAGCAACGCATGTGGGGGGGGCTATGAGCCCACGTCGGGTTGAATATATGTCGTTTCGGGGCAATTATTTGCCGTTTCGGGGTAATTTCGGAACAATTTTTTCGGAAAAACGACAATGACGTCCGATTTTAATTTTAAGACCGGATTCGGGTTCCTCTCGGTCGCCCGGTTCATGCCAACTTTGTTTCACCTGTCAACTCTCAAAATTGGGCGAGAAAAAGTGGGTAGCCAGTAGAGTGAAAATTTGATCGGACGGACTGTACGAGTATTATGTTGCTTTGGCCATAGGCACTGCTGCTTGCACAGCCTTTATCTTTGTTTGCCGAAATACAAGTCGGGAAGAAAAAAGAGCCACAAAGTGGTACGATAACGTTTGGTCTAAATCGTTGATTTTCTCAGAACAATAAAAACGAAGGGGAACACGTTTGTGCCAGGGACCAATCAGCGCCCTGTTTATTTTCATTTCGTTTTTCGTTTCGTTTCTGTTCAGACATGCCCTCAGTTTTGAAATGCAAATGTCTTGCTGGTTATTCACTTTTCGACTAATCAGATGCGAACCAAAACAAACGAAAAAAAAACAACTCAATTCAACGAAAACACATTTCGTTGATACGGGCCCTAAAGCAAGTGAGATGCTCAACGTACCGGGTACGAGAACAGCCGAACCAAAAAATAATAATAAAAAGACAAATAAAAACGAACTTTGAAATGAAACATAATACAAATGGCGCAGGGAGACAGAAGCGCCCCTAAAAAAAACGCTCACGTGCCCAAGAGGAACAGATAACTGCTGCACGGGCGAGGCAACACGAAAAAAGAGAGAGACACCGGCATAGGGTGGAAACAGAGGGAGAAACAAGGCAACAAATCAAGAAAGAAGACACTAGAGAGGAAAAGAGAAAAATCGTTCTCAAGGCAAAAGCTCAAGGCGACGGTAATAACAAGTTCCCGTCTCTGCTATAAAAACCGATACGGGGACCATGTCACACCTTCTGCCATCTCCTTCCCACTCTAAACAAAAAACGGTGTCAAGAGCCGGTACTAACTCTGCCGCGCCCCCCCCAGTGAATAAATCAACAGGAAACAAATGATAGAATTCAAGGAGTCGAGCCGATATCTGGCCGCACGATCTACCATTTCGTTTCTGCATTCGTCGACAGCTGTATCAGTGTATCAGTACGGCCGCCCCTGTGAAAAAGGTAAAAGAGGAACATATTATACTGTAATTGGTGGTAATGAGGCGCGACCTCAAATACCTGCAGTAGTCATATCTGCGATGCATCACGCTGGAAACATACTTGTGTGCTGAACCAACAAACATCTACGTACATATACGTGCTTTGGTTCGTTCTTTTTGGAGAAAAAAACCCGTCAGCATACAGCAGCAGCAGCACCTGTGCCGGCCGGAGCAACAACAGCAGCGGAACAGCAGCAGCAGTAGGACACACGAGACCAGGCTCAGCGTCGCTGTAATATGCTCGGCTTGTCGGTCTAACTCTTGAACCCTCTGTACTCGTACTCAATTTCTCGTTTGTTTCCTGCTTCCTCAACGCGACACGTACCTCGTTCGTATTGTTATTCGGCATATGAAAAAATCTAAACCTGATATATATACGTGTGTCCAACAACCGATATACTCGTAGAAGTAGGTGCGACCACTACCACTCACTGGTGTACGACATCTACACCAGAGCGTCTCCGTCCCCTCATCAGTAGGAGGGTAGGCCTTATAATACCACCTGCATCATGTCTTAGGGACACGGCCCAAACGTTGCTGTGGTCGAACGTATTCTGCCTACGTACTGGTAGATTGGGTTTCGTTCGGTAGAACTCAATAAAACGAAAACCAAGGTCTGTCGTAGTGTCCAAAAACCGATATTCTCCTACCACAGGTGCCACCACTACTACTGCTGTACGGCATCTACAGCAGAGCTTACCCGTCCCCTCATCAGTGGGAGGGTGGGCCTTACATTGCCACCTGCATCATGTCGTAGGGACACGGCCCACGCGTTGCTTTGGTCGGGTATATTCCGCCTACAGGTAGAGTCGGGTTTCGTTCGGTATAACTAAAAAAAACAAAACCGTTACGATATTTTACGTTACGAAAAAACAAACATGATTCAACCATGTGCCTGGCCCACAAAACCGTCAGCATACAGCAGCAGCAGCTGTAGCGGCCGCAGCAACAACAACAACGGAACAGCAGTATACAGCTGCAACAGTAGGACACACGAGGCCACGGCCAGCGTCACTGTACGCTCGGCTTGTCGGTCCAGCACTTGAACTCGATGCTCCCACGCTTGGGTCTATCGTATTGTTCGCAGTGTTGGGCACCGAAGCCTGTTTTGGGTTCGGTCGGTTACTGGATAACCGACCGAAGAGCGTCTTCGGTTTTCGTTTTTTTTTCGGTTTTTTGAAGCAAATGACCGAAACCGAGAACTTTCCGGTCGGTTATTTAGCATAAATTGTTTTTTGCGCCACGTTCTCACCCCCACGGAAAAAACAATAACTGTTTTTGGAGTGCGCGTCGGCCGGCACATCTGCACATTACCATATAACCGTATCAACAAGTATTGCAAGGCGCCCGACACACATCGCGTGTGAAAACGGTTTATGTATGCTGTTGTGCAGTTCGGTATGAGTCATTGGCGTACAGCTAACATGCGAGCAGGCGGAGTATCAATCACGAAAAACCGCATGTAGAAGGACGGCAAGCGGAGCCTGCTTCTCGCTCCCAATACGAAATGGACGAGGGCTTCCGAAACCAATCAACACTCAACACAGCTCAACACGCAGAAGATAATTACTCGAGGTTCAGTTCTTCTCCGAGGAAGAAAAATGAAATCATCAAGCTTAACCCGGTGCAAAAGAGAAAGTAGTGCATAGGAGAGCACAATGTTGTGGGCTGTGCTGCTGTGTGTTGGTCTGGTGTTGGTGCTTGGTGCTCGATGCTGATGTGGTGAAATTTAGGGGTTTCCATACAGATACAGAGGCGTTATATAGGGTAGGGGATAGGGGACGTAATAAGACCTATGCCAATGGGAAAGCAAAGTTTGAAAGCGATGCTTGAAATATTTCCCTGGGGTTTTCAGGCTAAAGATCTGCTCGTACCGCCGCTGTGGGAAAAAAGGGAAAAATTGTTGATTTTTCTTGATTTTTGTCATATATTTTTTTAAACGGCTGCAGGCGGCGCAATTTGCTTTTTCTCGTTGCAAATCGTCAACACCCTGATAAAAATCAGCTCGTGCGACGATAGACCTTCGATCTCGACTAGGGTTGCACCCCGTGTGACTGAGAACCGGGTACCCGGTGGCGGGTACCCGGAACCGTCGGAACCGGGAAATAAATTTACCCCGGGTATTTATTTGGACCCCGGGTACCCGGATAGTACCCGGGTACCCGTTGATTGTGCTATACGGAGCCCCCAAAACTGGGGTGTACGTTGATTTATACATACATACACTGCTTGTGCCACTAGACTCTCCTTTTTCCTTTTCTCCCTTCTCTCCTACAGACTTCGCACAACACGTTACACACAGACGATACCCCTACCAGCTACTAGGACACACACGCGTATGAGCCATGAGCCAGGACATGGATGACGTGTATGACGTAGACCATTCGCAACAAAGTGCTACAAGGGGAGGGATATTTCTTCTCCCTGAGGCCGCCTACTTCCTTTCTGCTGTGAAATAGGGGACAAAAGAAGGGGATATACAGGGGGGATATGAACTCAGCAGCCTGGCTGGTCTCTGTGTGAGTGGTTTATTTTAACATTTAACACACACACCTCTCTCTCGGCACACACTGCAAGAGGCAGCCTTCTGCCTTCCATCTTCTTTATTTGGCATGATTCATTGATATAATAGACGAAATGAAGTAATTCCCTCCCACCGTCCGCCTTACCACGCCGCCTGCGGACCGTTCAGGCCCGCTGAAACGCTAAAAGGGGAGATAATATTTAATGGTAACCGGGTACCCGGGTACCCGGATACGCGGGTTGAAAGCAGGCCGGGTACCCAGTGCCGGTTCTGCCTGAATCCCCCACAATCCGGTCCGATTACCGGTTCCAAATTTTGAGGCCGGGGTGCAACCCTAATCTCGACATAGACTCAGCCCACGGCCAACCCGCTTCGTGTCGGGCAAGGCCAACGAGTGTAGAGGACGGCCTTGAAGGTATAAGGTGGGTCCATGGTCTAGGGGGCGAGAGATTGCCGGCGGCGTCCTACGCTCTTCTCCCCAAACCGAAGTAAACCCTATTTCTTGCCATTTGAGACGGATCAAGATGTTTTGTCATCTGTTTTATGCGCACCAGCGGCCAATTGTTTGTTTATCATACGCCTGGCCAGCGCCCGCAACATATCACCGGCCATCGTGTGAACACGGTGACCCTAGGGTGGGTCGCAGCGACTAACGAGCGCACCGCGTTCAGAATTCATGACGCAGTCGTTGGTTTTGTCGATCCATGTCTGTCGAGGACTCGGAATCTCGCCGCTTCGAACTAACATCCGCCTGGGTTTTTCTGAAGCCGGTCTTGTCCCAACATCGGCCCCAGGATTGCCTTTTTCGGGCTTTTCCAAAAGTTGGGAACATTCCGTTTTAAGAATCGGTCCCATAGCAAGCTTGTTCTGGAAAATTCTGGCGGGGATCTAAAAAATTCAAACTGTTTTGGGTAACTTTGCTTTCCCATTGGCATAGGTCTAACCGACCGGAAATAACCTAACGGGTTATGTCCGTTCGGTTGTTTTGAAATAACCGAATAACCGGTTTGGAAGTGGCCGGTTATCGGTCCCAAAAACTGCTCCCAAAAACCGGTTAAAAAAACGAAAATCGGTTCCGGTGCCAAACATTGATTGTTCGGCATCATCGTTTCTTCTGTATTTCAAAAAAGAAAAACCGTTGTGAAATAAAAATATCGAAAAAAATGCCTCCGGTCATGTGCCTCTAAAAGCACACGCTGCCGCTCCTAGCTCGACCAACTCTGGACGAGTTACAGCGAAACCAGCACGAGAAGATTTCGTTAAAATTTGTGCGTGCACAGAGCCCGACGGGACTGGCGTTGGTGCCGTGTACGAACGTGGATGTTGACTGTGACACACGCACAGATTAATTATCAATTTTCCACCCCACACGCCCTCATGCAAGCCGCTATCAAGAGCCTTTTTTAATTTGAAAAATCAATGAAAAAAAACGCTCGCGCGCCTCATTGTTATTTTAACTGCAACTGGCGACTTTATAATGCCAAGAGCTCGGTATGACGGCAAATACAGGACCAAAACGATAGTGGTGAATATGTATCTTGCAACACGAAAAAAGATCGCGAAAAAAGCAAAGCTTCGCTCCGAGGGCGGCTGACGCCGCCCGCTACGCTCGCGCAAGGAAAGGGGCAGAAGAGGTCCACGATGTGTAAAGACCGACTTGAAAAGGCCATAGAGATTAATGGTGCAATGCACGCAACTGAACGTACAGTACCCGTCGACCGCTGTATTATGATGCAGGAGTACTGGTATGTGGCATGTATGTGGCAAAGCAACTATCATACCTGTACGACGACAGTAATCGTACACCAAAAAAAACAAAAAAACAAACGAAGCACAAACAAACGCTCGCGCAAGGAAAGGGGCAGAAGAGGTCCACGATGTGTAAAGACCGACTTGAAAAGGCCAAAGAGATTAATGGTGCAATGCAGTGAAATACTTACTGCTGTACGCAACTGAACGTACAGTACCCGTCTACCGCTGTATTGTGATGCAGGAGTACTGGACCAGGTATATGGCATGTATGTGGCAAAGCAACTATCATATCATACCTGTACGACGACAGCAGTCGTGCACCACAAAAAAAGTAAAACATACAAAGAACAAACAAACGTACAGGCGACTTGCAAATGCATACAGCAGTAGATAAATAGAGCTCCATGCTCCAGGACAACAAAGCTGTATGTTCGAAAGGAATAAAAAACACAGCAACATGGCTCGCAGCACGGCGCTGCGCTGCCTGCTGGGGTGTGATTTGTGCCTTTTTCGTGACCACTATGTGTGGTAGTACAACAACAGCAGTAGTAGTACCTTCGATCTTTATATGTATAGAGAGAGTGTGAAAGAGAAAGCACAGCACAGCACGGTCGTCAATCAAGTGGTACAAAAATCCACAGAACTGAGGAAGACGTACATACGTACTCGTACTCGAACAAAACGCTCCCCGCCCACCCGCGATCACCTCGCCATCGATTCGGTCTGGGTCGAGCTCTACTGCCTCTCTGCCCCAGTGAGCCCCGTGGCCCACCTCGCGTGAAGCCCGGTGCTCACCGTGGCCCTCGTTCGCTTGCACGAGAATGATGATGCCTCTGTAAATCATATTTGTTTGATACAAAAAGCACCGCTGGAACTTGGCTTGAATGTTGTTTTATTACAGACGAAAACAATCCTTATAATTTCCGACATACATACTGGATTCATTGCAGCAGCAACAGCAGCAACAGCAAAGACCTTCATGCTCCCCTCGTGTCTCGATGAACACGCTACGCCTAGCCACGAAAAAAGCGACCGCGCTTCTTCCGACCCCCCCTCTACTGGCCAGCGCCCTCCCATACCCGCGATGGTGCCGGGCTCGCACGCGTTGTCGTGCTCACTGGGTATACGCACGAACCCAAAACCGGGAAAAAGGGAAACATGATCTCGCCGACAAAGTAAACTGGTAGGAAACAGGAAGCAAGTAACGCGAAAAAAAGGAGAAAACAAAGAAAGCCAAGAACTTCGGGAAAGCAAGTAACTTTTGCTTCGGCAATTAGAGGCTGAGAGTGGCTGTCAGGTACGAAGATAAGCCGAGGAAAGCTTCCGAACCCCAAAGGATAAACGTATGCATTGATATATTTCGAGGTGTACCCCGGCGAGTACCCGTCACAAACGGGTATATACTCGGATAATTCTGAAAGTGAAACCCGAACCCGGCGCGGGTACGGGTTTTCGGACGAAACCAAACGGATCCAACGAGTACTCGGGTAGCCCGGCTACCTGGACAACCCGTGTTCGTTTACAGCCACCAGTCACCAAGGGGTGCCACACGCGGATGACAGTGCATACCAGGGCGTAAAAGAGGTGGTGAAATGTTGCGCTGGCCAGCGCTGGCGCACCTTTTTGTAGTGAATTCCGTTTTTTAGGCATGGTGCGGCTTGCAGCATCACGCTTTTTCTGTGCCGCACCTTTTTTCTCCGTAGGCTGCTGTAGGCGAAAAAACTTGTGCGGGTCCTTTTTCGCCGCAGGCGATTTTTTTTCTAGTTTTTTTCAAGTGTTGGATTTCGTCTATTCGGGGCTGTTTTGCTCTGCCTCAGGACGAAGCAGGTCTCAAACAGCTAAACTGAGCGGGGTAGACGCACATGTTGAGTATATTGACGTACATATTAAGGTACTCGTAACAAAAAAAAACGACCTCCGGCGGGGGCCCTCCGGGGGGCCCTGCGGGGGGGCGCACCTCGCCTACGGCTCGTGGTGCGGGGCCGCACCACGGACTCCGGACGCCTATTTTACGCCCTGGTGCGTACTACGATTTGATGTCGAAACGATAACTATAAGGCCGTTTCCTAAAGTTCAATTTCGAGCTTCAGATTTGTATTTTTCGATCTCAAAAACGAAAGCACCGTCCTATGCAGTCCGATTGTGCAAACTCTGACCGGATTTTTTTCGATTTGAGAATCCGATGGCCCAAGTCGTCAGATTTTGGCCCAAAATCCGACGACTTGGGTCATCAGATTTTCAATTCGAAAAATGGCATGGTATCTAAATTCAAGATGTTATCCACGCAGCAAGCAAGCAGCAGCAGCAGCAGCAGCAGCAGCAGCACGATCGATGAGTTGGATGGTGACACAGCGACGTTGCTTCGCGCCCGACGCGCAGCCGGCGATCGGTTCGTCTCTCCGTCGCCAAACTACAGCCGGCTGGCGCGGGCTCGGACCTAGAGACGAAGGGAAGCGCGCTCGGCGCGCGCCTCTCCGTACTCGTAGACTTTATAGCAGCAGCAGCAGTACAGTCAGTCAACCCTCGGATGCTTCGTTGTGTCAAAATATCAATACGTACGTTGATCTTCTTTGGTTCGGAAGCTTTCCTCGGCATATCTTCGTACCTCACAGCCACTCTCAGCCTCTAATTGCCGAAGCAGAAGTTACTTGCTTTCCGGAGGTTCTCGGCTTTCCTAGGTTTCTTTTTTATTCGCGATTACTTGCTTTGCCTCCAGCTTTTTTTCATTGTTTTGTGCTCGTGTTGAACACGGCAACGGGGATGAGCGCGGCGCTGTCGCGGGTATCGGCGGGCGCTGGCCAGTAGAGGGAGGGTCGGAAGGAGCGCGGTTGCCGTTTTCGTGGCTAGGCGTCGCGAGTCCATCGAGAGGTGTGGTCGCGAGGGGGCGGGGAGCTTACGAAGCTGATAGAACCTCAGACGTTCGAAGTTTTTCTCGCGTGCTTTCTTCATGCTCCCATAAGAATACTGTACGTTTGTTTTTCGTTCATTTTTGTGTATACTGCAGCACAATACAGCAGTGGGTGGTAAGCGGGTACTATACGTTCAGTTGTACGTATGTACAGCAGTAGGTGTTGCAGCGCAGCGCTGTGCCGTGCGGTTCCGTGGCCTACTGCCGTGCGGACAGTGCTGTACCGTGATGTGCCTTCTCTTCTTCCGTACATCAACGTACAGTAGTAGCAAGTACCGTAATCATGCGAAGGTTCGCACCCATTGGAAGGTTGGCACCCATCGGAGAGATAGCACCGGAATGCGTTAAAAAACACAAGGTAGAAACATTTAACTTAATCGTGTTTGCGCACCCCCATCGGAGAGATCGCACCCCGGTGCGATCTCTCTGACATAAATAGAAATTTGAGGGCCACCGCAGCGGGTCTGTAGTAGGTAATATTCTCATTTCTTTCATACTCCGATGAGATATCACCAGTGCGCCACTCGTCTCAAACGTACTTTACCAACGCATGGTAGGTAAAGTCGTTTTAGGTAGCTTTGAGTCATTTACGCAGCACCGTTGCCCCAGTACGGCCCGGTGTATTTCGATTCAGCAGCGCACCCATCGGAGAGATCACACCGGGGGTGCGCCAAAATAGAAGAACGGCATGATTCGATTGTGTTTCCGCACCCCCATCGGAGAGAACGCACCCATCGGAGAGATAGCACCGGGGTGCGATAAAAAACACAACGTAGAAACATTTAAAAACTCGATCGCACCCGGTGCGAACCTTCGCATGATTACGGTATTACATAGTTTCTTCCATAATGTAACATGTTCATCTCGTGCATGAGTGAATACGTTTTTTTCGTGCGTGTCAGTTCAAGTCCACAGTTTCTGCGCTGCACCATGAATCTCTCTTGGCATTTTCAAGTAGGTCCTTGCACCACACCGTGGACCTCTTCTGCCCCTTTCCTTGCGCGAGCGTAGCGGGCGGCCCACGGAGCGGAGCCCTTACAGTCACTAATCACACTCCCAGCAGGCAGTGCAGCGCCGTGCTGTGAGCCGTGTTGCTGTGCTTTCTATTCCTTTCGAGCATAAAACTTTTTGTGGTGTACGACTACTGTGCTGCTGTCGTCGTACAGGTATTAATAGGTGCTTTGCCACAAATAACATACCAGTACTCCTGCAGTACAATACAGCGGTAGGCGCAGGTAGGCGGGTGCTATACGTTCAGTTGCGTACAGCAGTAATTATTTCGCTGCATTGCACCATGAATCTCTCTTTGCATTTTCAAGTCGGTCCTTGCATCACATCGTGGACCTCTTTTGCCCCTTTCCTTGCGCGAGCGTAGCGGGCGGTGAGGAGCTTTGCTTTCTTCGGGATATTTTTTCGTGTTGGAAGATAGATATTCCCACTATCGTTTCTGTCCTGTAGCCGTCATACATATATGAAGCTCTTGGCACTATCAAGTCGCCAGTTGCAGCTAAAATAATGCGCAGCGGCCAAAAACAGGTACACCTGGTCCGTTCGGGGCCAAAAACAGGTACATACTAAAATCAAGTTTAAAACGCACCCCACGAACCTGCCGTTCCTT
>MEHQ01003160.1:17048-67300 GCA_008828725.1 Saccharina japonica
AGCAGCAGCAGCAGCAGCGCAATATGGATGATGGCGCAGATGATGGCTCGGCCGCGCCGGTGCCTGCCGCTCCGGGTCCCGTCATACATGTGCATCGTATCGGCTGCCTGTTGCATGTCCTCCACCTCTCAGTAAACGCGGGGATGGACCAAAAGTAGTCCCTCCTCGTCACCGTCAAAAATCGCCGAGACGAGGTTGTTGCGTTCTTTCTCCACCCGAGCCTTAACCAACGACAAACGACCCATCTCCTCCTCCAGACTTGCCACTCGTTCCTCCTGCGCCCGCCTCTCGTCCACCTCGCCATCCAGCGCCGCTTGGACTGCGCGCGTTTCCGCTTCCGCGCGCACCCTACCCTCGTGCTCCTTCGCCAACTTCGATGTTGCGTCGCGCCGCAGCCGCTCCTCGTTCTCCTTTGACAGCTTGTGCTCCGCAGCTCGTTTCTCCGCCGACCGACGGCCTTCAATCTCCTCACTGCACCGAGTAATGGCAGCGTCGCGCGCGCGAGTTGCGTCTTTGTGGCCGCGCTCCAACGCTTTGTAGTTACCGCGCTCCGCAGTTATCTCAGCGCGCCTGATCAACGCCGCTTCGGCGAGCGTAGTTCCCGTGCGAGCGGCGAACTCGTCGTTTATTTTTTTTAGAGCTGCCCTTCGAGTTTTTTTGGACTTCGGCCTTTTGCGTTGACTATTTGCCATATTGTACCAGAGTATCAGATTAGGCGATACTAGAAAACGTCGTTCTCGCCCGAAACTTACTGAATTACAGTGCGGTTTCTTGCAATACGTACGCAAGCTCCAAGCCTGTTATTTGAAGGTTTCACTTTTTCCATCAATAATGTTAAACAATACAATGCCCTGCAAACGAGCTCAAAAGTACGAAAAACACCACTTTTCACGTATAATAAAGGTCGCCAGGAAGCGGGTCAACAAACGTATTTATACCAATACTAGATGATACGGTTTACCGGCGTTTCCCGGGGTATGAAGACCCAATTCGTGATATTCGCCGAGAAATTGACGACCTGCTGTTACTTTTTCTGGTGTTAGTCTAACATTAAGTTGTTTTAGGTCTTGGCGAGATTGTCGCTGATGCGGGGCAGGAATATCCAAATGGTTGTAGATTATTGGTAAACAGTTCTTCGACTTCATCATGCCACTTTTTTGTGGTCGCTAGGTACCCTACGCGCATATCTAGCAGTGCTGCCACCGTACCAAGCAGGTACCACCGAGATTGTACTTGTTCGTAGCAAAAGTTAGCATCGAGCCACCCCAACATTGCTCACACACGTGCCGCCTCTGCGCGCGCAGCTCTTTCGGCCCCAAGAGAGCGGTGACGGCACGCAGATGCCGAGCGTGCTCGGCGTGTCGAGAGCATCGTGTCGGCTCTGTATGGGGACAAAACACACGCTCACAGCAAGATGCACAGCAAGATGCTGCAGCAGTGGTAAAATACGAGCTGCTCAGCGAGAGCTCGTTCGTCGATAACTCCTCAAGACGATCGATGGCTCACATCCACCTCATCGTCCCTCCCCGATGCCGTGGTGAGAGTTCCTGGCTGAGGACCGGGCGAGTATGGGCTCGTACGCGATCGCTTCTTCAGTCCGCATATACAGCAGCAGCAGCAGCTCTACTGGTGTGCCGGGTAGATGATACGAGGATACACTGCTGCTATACTAAACATAGCATATATATAAAAAACCTATACAAAGGCTCAGATATGAACCTCAGTTTGTAACCTCTGACCCTGATCATTCTGGGCGCAGAATGATCGAGGTGGCCTGGTCAAACTGGTGATCATATTTTTTTGTGACCAAACTTTGTCGTTTTGAGTTCCATAAGATGCTGTTTTTTTGCCCTTGGTCAAAAGGGGTCCATTTATGAACCTACAAAAAAAAACACAAGAAACGGCCTTCGACTTATGCCAATGGGAACGCGATGTTGCCATAAAAATTTTGAATTCCAAAGATCCCCGCCAGAATTTTCCAGAACAAGCTTGCTACGGGACCGATTCTTAAAACGGAATGTTCCCAACTTTTGGAAAAGCCCGAAAAAGGCAATCCTGGGGCCGATGTTGGGACAAGACCGGCTTCAGAAAAATCAGGCGGATGTTAGTTCGAAGCGGCGAGATTCCGAGTCCTCGACAGACATGGATCGACAAAACCGACGACTGCGTCATGACTTCTGAATGCGGTGCGCTCGTTAGAGGCTCCGACCCACCCCAGGGTCACCGTGTTCACACGATGGCCGGTGATATGTTGCGGGCGCTGGCCAGGCGTATGATAAACAAACAATTGTCCGCTGGTGTGCATAAAACAGATGACAAAACATCTCGATCCGTCTTAAATGGCAAGAAATAGGGTTTACTTCGTGTGTGGGAGAAGAGCGTAGGACGCCGCCGGCAATCTCTCGCCCCCTAGACCATGGATCCACATTATACCTTCGAGGCCGCCATCTACACTCGTTGGCCTTGCCCGACACGAAGCGGGTTGGCCGTGGGCTGAATCTATGTCGAGATCGAAGGCCTATCGTCTCACGAGCTGATTTTTGTCTGGGTGTTGACGATTCGCAACGAGAAAAAGCAAAGTGCGCCGCCTGCAGCCGTTTAAAAGAAATAAGACAAAAATCAAACATTTTTTCCCTTTTCCCTCATAGCGGCGGTACGAGCAGATCTTCAGCCTGAAAATTCCAGGGAATATTTCAAACATCGCTTTCCCATTGGCATAGGTCTTACGCCGTCGGATTGAGAGGATCGAAAAATTCGGTATCCGATCCACTATGAATTCGACGGGGTGTGTCTGGATGCCTTCCCTATCGTCAATAGGATCGATTTTGCAGTTTTTTGTGCTCTTCCTGGAGGCGGTTGATAAGAGAGTTGAAAACTGCTTCGTTTCCTGCTCGCGGGTTCTAGGAGGTGCTTCGCTGCGAGCAGCAGCAGCAGTAGAGCAGCCAACCCAGCATCGGAGAGGTGTTTGGGCTGCCGCTGGGTGGTTTGTTCGTGTGTTTGGAGGGGTGTAGAGAGATGCGGTGAGCTTCGAAAACTTTTTCGATTGAGAAATCCAATCCACGAATCCCGTCGAAAAACTCGATTTCTCAATCGAAAAAGTTGGGATCGAAAAAGCTCTTTTTGAACAAGATAAGAAAGCCCTATTGTATCTCCAATCCAGCACCGGCTTTGTCGGCCCACGTATCCGACTGTATAAGAATTTGCCTCGATTGCGTAGGAGGTAGTAGGGTGGTAGGTTTTAGTTTTTCTGTGTGATTCAATATCGACATTTGCACACCGCACTCAACGTACACGACACCAACGCCAGTCCCGTCGGGCTCTGTGCACGCACACATTTCAGCGAAGTTTTTTCGTGCTGGTATCGCTGTAACTCGTTCAGAGTTGGTCGAGCTACAGTACGAGTAGGTGCGGCAACATGTGTTTTTCAAAGCATGGCTGTGGGCTAGTTTTTTTTATTTTTATTCGGAACGTGTTTGTGTTCTTCACATTGTTAAACCGTCCTTTCTACCGGTCGACATCCAGCACACTCAGTATCTGTGCCGATTCTTCATCCTAGAGAGATACTAGTTCTGTGGTTACAAAACGTAAAGTATCATGACGGTTGTTTTTTTAGTTCTACCGAACGAAACCCAACTCTACGAGTAGGCAGAATGTGTCTAACCACAGCAACGTTTAGGCCGCGTCCCTACGACATGTAGGTAGTATTGTAAGGCCCACCCTCCTTTGATCAGGGGACGGAAAAGCTCTGCTGTAGATGTCGCACAGCAGTAGTTGTGGTGGCACCTGTTACGAAAATATCGGTGTTGGACTGCAGATTTGTTCGTCTTCAAATTATGCCGAGTATCACTATCGCGTTGGGGAACCAGGAGACACACAACAAATTGAGTACAAGTACAGAGGGTTCAAGTGCTATGATAAGACAGACAAGCCGAGCGTACAGTGACGCTGACCCGCGCCTCGTGTGTCCTACTGCTGCTGCTGCTGCTGCTGCTGCTGTTCCGTTCCTGCTGTTGCTGCAGCCGCCACAGCTCCTGCTGCTGTATGCTGACGGTTTTTTTATTTTCTTGAAAAAGAAAGAACCCAAACGGCACGTTTACGTTCAGTAGATGTTCGTTCGTGTTGGTTCAGCACAATCAGTTCCCCCTCAGCCCCCAGCGTGATAAACTGAGCCCCTGGAGATTTTTCAGATTTCTGCCCCCTCCAGGAACTGAGACCAAAAACAACGATGATTTCCTTGCCCATAATAGATGGTTCTGATTTTTGGGTTTCGGAGATCGCTGAAAGCTACAGAAATTACGGCTCATTTTTTCCCCACAATAGTTTGTCGTATCACGGGTGTTTTGACGGGACGGGAGCGACGGTAACGGCGGGATGGGCCAGGACGGTAAAACCGTCATCAAACTGTTCCCTCCGTCCCGTCCTGTCCCGTCCACAAATTCTCCAACCGTTGTCACTTACCGTCCCGTCCCGTCATCAAACTCTGCCCCGTTTTACTTTACCGTCTCGTCCCGTCAAGAAAATATCTCCCGTTGTACATTACCATCCCGCCCCATCGATGACATCACTCCCGTTGTAAATTACCGTCCCGTCCCGTCGAGATACTGTCCTCAACCGTCCCTTCCCGTCACCCAAACCTGCACCGTTGTCTTTACCGTCGCGTCCCGTCGACAAACATTGTCCCCTCCCGTCCAAGATTAAGATTCACCCCTGCCGGTTGTCTCTTCCCGTACATTCCCACCAATAATTTACCGTATATGACAGTGTATACCACACCCCCGGTGATAATATTTTGGGTTTTGGAATTGTCACCCGGGGTGGTATACCGTGGGAGTGTGGTATACACCGTACCCCCGGTGATAAAGTGGGT
This sequence comes from Saccharina japonica, assembly GCA_008828725.1. Classification (NCBI taxonomy): domain Eukaryota; class Phaeophyceae; order Laminariales; family Laminariaceae; genus Saccharina; species Saccharina japonica. Next base: position 21,916 of record MEHQ01003160.1, read on the forward strand.
GGTCGTTTGGGATTTTAGATTACTCACCACCCCGGGTGGTATACCGTAGGGGTGTGATAACATGGGGGGGGGCTGTACTCATGTCGTTCACGGCCGTAGTCATATGACCATAGACCCTCGCATCCCTACAATGCCGGGACGGAGCACGTTGGGTTTTCACCAACCAGGCAGACATTGCTTGCACCAAGCGCGAAGCGCCGTGTGGTAGGCATTGGGCGAGTCGCATGGAGGGTGAGCTGCATCCTGCTAAGAACCGCCTCTGAGGCGGACATGCATATGGACGACAGCTTCAATGAGTTAATTTAATTTCTGGTGTGGCCACTTCCGGAGACAGCAATGGGTTTTGCTATGTAACTGCCTCGCGGATGCCTTACCATATTAACACTACGTGATACGACCATTCCCCTTGTGCGGAGCAAAGGTTCTCCACCCCGCACAAATGATCTACTCGACCGCCAGCTTTGGTGACCGCCAAAATAACAAAAAAAACGGCACCCTGGTTGTCTAGCTCACGCAGCGAGTGGCGTGTTTTACAGCGTGGTTACCAACCGACGCCAACCCAACCTATAATATATATTATTTATAGGGGGGGGGGCATGATGATACAACGAGTGTTCTGCTGCAGATCTGGAGACCAATATTGCTCGAGCCTCGAACGCACGGCAGTTGCCTGAGCCGCAGACATGTTTTGCCCGTTGCGACGGACCGCCAGTGTTGTGAACCGATAACCGAAAGTCGGTTTTTTCGGTCGTTTTTTTTCGGTTTTTCCCGACCGAAAACCGATTTTTTTTTTTCGGTTTTTCGGTTTGTAAAAAAAAACGAAACCGAAAAACCGACTCGGTTTTTTTCGGTCGGTTTTTTTTTTCCCCGTCCCCTAAGCCAATAACGCCTACATATCTACATGGAAACCCCGTTATGTATGGACATCTGATACGCACACAGCACCCAGCACAGAGCACACAGCCCGCAGCAGCAGCAACAGCAGTCGCACAGGGCACGGGGTACAGCGGTACAGGGTACAGCAGTGCGTCGCGAGATTGCGAAGGATAGCCATGTCCGGTTCAGGCGGCAGTGCTGACTCTGACCTTGTGCCGGAGGCAGAGGCGGGTGCAGGCAAAGGGGAGGTGGAAGTGGAGAGCTCGGACGATGATATGATACCGTGAAGGTTGTGAGCAAGCCTCTCGGTGGTCGAGTTGCAGCGTCAAAGGCGGCGGCAGGCTTCGTGACCTGCAGACAGTCGAACTGTGTTCTTTACAAGAAACACGGCTGGCTCCGCCATGTCGACAAGGATCGAGCTCTGTGCCCGACCTGCGCCATTCCTGTGCCGTGCAAAAACACTGCTGTACCTGTAGCTATTGTCGGCTGCAGATTATAAATATGCATGTCGTCCTGTACCGCGTGTGTGTGGCGCAGCAGACGCAGGTACTGCAGGAGGGCCACTTGACACCATACCGTCACATTGTGCCAACACATGCGCACCGAACCCTTCGAAATGTAGACCAATTGGCTAGTTTAGTCGGGAAACCGACCGAAAAACCGACCGAAAAATTTCGGTTTCGTTTTTTTTCGGTTTAAAAAAAAAAACGACCGAAACCGACCGACTTTTCGGCGAGAAACCGAAAAACCGACCGAGTCCATTTTCATTTTCGGTTCACAACACTGTGGACCGCGCTTGCACTACGGCTCTGCACCTCCTCCACCTCGTTGCTGGTCTCCATATGGTAATCTGTGGTACTCTCGCACAACTGGTGTGCTGCTGCTGCTGCTGTGCTGTTCCGGTACCGGTACTCGTTTCGTTGATCGGCACGCTTTCACCCGTTGTGATGACTTGAGGGTGTCCTAATGATATTGAGGCATTGCCTCAGGGGGTGTGGTATACACCGTACCCCCGGTGATAAGTCGGGTGGTCGTTTAGGATTTTAGAATAATGACCACCCGGGTGTGGTATACAAGATGGGGTGTAGTATACAATTTGGGGTGTGGTTTACACTCATATACGGTACATTGACGAAAATTCGTTTTTCACATTTGAAATTTACTTTGTTTTCATAGCAGACTGGTATGTACATTAAATTGAAGTTATACTAAGTACGAATTTACGAAATACCTCAGTACGAAAAAATGAAAATACGAAGATATGAATTTTGTATATTACTACAAGGGGCTTCGCCGGCGGCCTGGCGGCCTGGACGGCCGCCGGTCGCAGCCTTGCGTGACGCCGGAAATATTAGCAGCATTGTGGCGAGGGACGGGGGTCAGGCGTAATGCCAAGAGTTACACACGTTAGCAGCAGCGTTGCGTCGAAGGATGGAAATCAGATGCACTGCCAAGAGTTGAGGGCGCTCTGCACACTGCCCACGGAGAGTAACAACCGTACTCGTGATAAATGTGATACTGCTGCTGCTGTACTCATATACGTGCGTGCTCGTATGTATCTTGGTCACAAACCTGACACATGCGCATTGTATGCTGTACAGCTCTGCCTACTACGGTGTGGGCCTACACGCCAACACATCTTCGACACAGGCGAACAACGGCGACAACAGCAACTGATACGTGCGCGTATCTTTGATGGTGGTCATACATATCCAGCCCACATACTTCGGACTGCTCACAGCTCGTGGCAAGTACTACTGTAGTACTGATACATACCGTATGTGTCTTCGATATATACCCGATGCACGTATACATCTCCGCGCCTCCGCCAGAGAACAAAAAACAAAAAACGATAATAAAAACGACAAAAAAAAACGTGTTTCCCCATCCCCATTTGCAAATGCCATTTTTTGTTGAAACCCTCAACAGCATGCAGCGAGCCCGCTAAAAAGGTGCGACCACAGCTGCTGCTGCTGTACAAACCATAGGAGCTCCGCAACAACGTTGACAGTGCATGTGCATGAGCTGCTACTCTCCATATCATACGTGCTACTTGCTGTAGACTAATATACATACCCTACGAGTAGTGGTACCCCGAACCATGCCTGGGCGGGGCCGGTATAATAGCGGACAAAAACAAAAATACGAAATAAGAACTGGGCCACGATCCGCACCCTATAACTCAATCCACGGATCAGGTAAGTTGACACACGCAGTCAACCACGTACCAACCGACCCACCGACACCCACCCACCCACACCCACCCACCCACTCATGCACTTACCCACACCCATTCACTCACACCCACCCATTCAACCACCGACCCACCCACTCAACCACGTACGTACGCACCAACCGATGGACACACGCACCAACCGATCCACCCACCCACAATAAGGGTGTGTCCAAACAGAATCGAAAACGAAAACGAAGAACGAAATCATTTCGTTTTCTGTATCATTTTAGCCGACGTGTCCGAACAGAAACGAATTGGGAAACAGCAAGATCCAGGCGAAAAACAACTGAGAGCACAAGCCATGGGCTGTTCACAGCTATGTACACATGCCGACAATCTAGCGCTCGGCACCACAGGCCCACCAGAGGAGCAGGCAGAAGCGACGACAATTCGATACCGGGAGGTCGTTGGGCCTCCCATGGAGGAGGTGGTCGCGTGTCCAACTTTGACGCCCCGGGATCAAAATTCAAATTATACTGAGAACGAATATTCAACCTCATTCTCGAGGGCATGATGCTGAACTTTACTCAAATTATCTTCGCTTTGGCTCGAACGCCGGCAAACAAAGGCCCTAGAGCGTCCGGGCTGGTGTTGTGGTTGGCCTCCTGGCTATTTACGGGGGATCTGTGCGGCTGTGTTGCCGTGCTAGCTGTGGGTTGCGTGTTGCGTGCGGCAGTCCTGATCTGATATTTTGACGTGGCTGCGCTGACCAGTAGAACACGCTGAATTGTTGCTGCTCGTGCTTTCGATTTGCTTTTCGATTTTCAGCTGTCAATTTTTTTATTTTGGCAATGGGTTATAAATCGTTCATTTTCTCGGAACCTAAAAAACGAAGGGGAACATGTGTGGGCCAGGGACCAATCAGCGCCTCGTTTATTATCATTTCGATTTTCGATTTCGATTTTCGATTCTGTTTGGACACACCCTAACAACTACAACAGCAGTGTGAAATCAATATACAGCAGCACCAGTACGTACGGCAATAGTACTAGTAGTACTATAAACCCACTACAGCAGCAACAGCAGCAGCAGCAGTTCAAAAAGTCGCAGCACGTACGTACGTACAGCGAACAAAAACAAACGCCGGCATCAATGCCCAGCCCTTGTACGTACAACAGTGGCCCTTTTTTATCGATTTTTGTGATAACAAGTGGACTCGACTCGCTCGGTCTGGCGAGTCTCACCAGCGAGGCACTGTGGCCTTGCTAGCTGTCCACTAAAATGTGGTCACTAACTGAAACAGGTTCTTCCGTCTTTTACGTGTAGAGCATGCATGCATTTCTGCTTGGAGTGTTACGAGATGAGATTAGAAATCCTTTGTAATTGAGCCTTCTTTATTCTTCTGCTTCACTGGCCGCCTATCAATCCTTGCATACTGACTGCACTCGCCTGCTACTCGCTTACAACAGTCTCACCCGACCCCGCTGGCTTGCCATCTCGTCGTTCGATCAGAGAGGACTTCAGGCTAGCGAACTTCTGAACGCATGCGTGCGTTCCCGCAACTCGAGACAACTCGAATCCATCCTCTCCTACTCGTACGAGTACGTCATCTCCTTCCTATTTATTACTCGTTTTTTCTATCCAATCATATCGTCCGAATTGCGACATTGTTGGTCGATTCGGTACTGGTATTGTTCATTCATTTATCATATGCTACGACGTATTCGACCTTTCTACTCAAAAAGCCTAATAAATGACTGAACTCGGAAGAACCAGCAACTAATATTCAACCGCTACGGGTATCTTGTACTCTGTTTCAAAGTACAGTATAATAGTGTTTGCGATAGAAGTAAAAAAAAAATATACTTTCCTTCCGCTCAAAAAAGTGAATTCCCTTCCCCTCATGGTTTCGGTGTGTTTGCGATAGAAGTAAACAAAATCCTGCAGGCGACGCCTCCGAAAATAATAAGGGAAGGGGGGTGAGGCAATGCGGCAAACCAAACAAACAACGAAATCCGCCGGCGCCCCGTCAGCAAAATCCAGCACCGCTTGTCCGTATCATACTGTAGCACACCTCTCGAGCCTCTGTGCTCCCACCGGTTGTTGTGTTGTGTAGAGCAAGCAGCAAGGTTGGGGCCTATGGGAGACATGTCCCATAATTTGTGGCGTTCTGCGTCGGTAGAATGCTCGGTGTGTGTAGGCCAATGAAACTGAGAGCCAAAAGTTACCGTAGCTTTTGATCGCGGCAGCCCAGCAACGGTGGCGGCGGCAGGGGTATGACCGCAGTGCCGCAGCTGCAATCCCACGACCGCAAGCAGCAGCACCGGTGGCTGCAGCTATGTGGCGGCAGCCCCAGCAGCAGCGGCAGCCCCAGCAGCAGCGGCAGCCCCAGCAGCAGCAGCAGCAGCAGCAGCAGCAGCAACAACAGCAGAGGAGCAGCAGAGCAGGAGAAGCAACAGCTTCCGTTTTTGCTTTTCTCGATTTTGCGTCCAACTCTTCTTGTCGTCGTGTGCTGCTCCTGCTGCTGCCCACGACCTACGCGCGACACCGCGCCGGCACGCTCCGCTCCAAGCCCGCCCGGGGCCCGACATATATAGACCGTGGCGGCGCGCCGCCGCTGCTGCTAGTAGTGCTGCTAGTGCTGCTACCGCAGTGTGGTGAAATTGAAATGATACACGGCGATCTGTCATCCTGTCGCGCTCTACAAGCAAGGCGGTAAGACTACGTCTCCATACGAGCACGACTCGTACGAGTAACTCGTACTCGTACGAGTAGTTCTTCTGAACAGCGCATCCTCCACGACACCAAGCCGGCGAGAGCGTACCGTAGCGGGCCGCCAGCAGTCCGCCGGCGCCCCGTCAGCAAAATCCAGCACCGCTTGTCCGTATCATACTGTAGCACACCTCTCGAGCCTCTGTGCTCCCACCGGTTGTTGTGTTGTGTAGAGCAAGCAGCAAGGTTGGGGCCTATGGGAGACATGTCCCATAATTTGTGGCGTTCTGCGTCGGTAGAATGCTCGGTGTGTGTAGGCCAATGAAACTGAGAGCCAAAAGTTACCGTAGCTTTTGATCGAAAACGTACTTCTCTAAAGTACTTTTTTGCCGTTTTTTTAAAAAATTACCGCAAATCCTTCCTTCGGGAGAATTTTTAGAGAAGTAAAAGTAAGAAGAAAAAAAACTCAAACACTCTAAGACCTATGCCAATGGGAAAGCAAAGTTGGAAATCGATCTTTGAAATATTTGCCTGGAATTTTCAGGCTGAAGATCCGCTCGTACCGCCGCTGTGGGGAAAAAAGGAAAAAATGTTTGATTTTTTTCTTTTTTTTTTTCAAACGGCTGCAGGCGGCGCAATTTGCTTTTTCTCGTTGCAAATCGTCAACACCCTGATAAAAATCAGATCGTGCGACGAGAGACCTTCGATCTCGACATAGACTGAGCCCACGGCCAACCCGCTTCGGGCCGGGCAAGGCCAACGAGTGTAGATGACGGCCTCGAAGGTATAAGGTGGATCCATGGTCTAGGAGGCGAGAGATTGCCTGCGGCGTCCTACGCTCTTCTCCCAAACCCGAAAAAAAAAGTATTTTTTGCCATTCGAGACGGATCAAGAAATTTTGTCATCTGTTTTATGCACACCAGCAGCCAATTTTGTTTTTATCAGACGCCTAGCCAGCGCCCGCCACATATCACCGGCCATCGTGTGAACACGGTGACCCTAGGATAGGTCGGAGCCCGTAACGAGCGCACCGCGTTCAGAATTCATGACGCAGTCGTTGGTTTCGTCGATCCATGTCTGTCGAGGACTCGAAATCTCGCCGCTTCGAACTAACATTCGCCTGAGTTTTTCTCAAGCCGATCTTGTCCCAACATCGGCCTGAGAATTGCCTTTTTCGGGCTTTTCCAAAAGTTGGGAATATTCCGTTTTAAGAATCGGTCCCATAGCAAGCTTGTTCTAGAAAAATCTGGCGGGGATCTTAGGAATTCAAACTTTTTAGGGTAACTTTGCTTTCCCATTGGCATAGGTCTAATACCGATAATCTTTCCGCATCCCGATCTTTCTACAATAAACTTCTAAGCAATTTATTATCACTCTCCTATGCTCAGATGCATACGACTGAAACAGTATCCCGGATCATTATCCAGCAATACCAACGACCCACCTCCTATGCTCTCGATTACCTCTGAAACCTGACCACGACCTGATATGTTCTCCGTACCCGTCTTCTACCTTCTACCACGTCAACTCTCCATTGTGCCCGTCACTATCAAACTTCTTGCAACATTTTTGTACGTCTGGGCTTTTTTATCTTGAAATTAGTGCAAAAACCGCTGACTCGCGCTTTTTTGGGCCGATTTCGATTCTGACCGAAGTTCTGGAGATCCATATTTTCCGGGGCTTGTCATGGGCCGTTTGTCCGGGCCGGGCCGGGCCGATCTGAAAATTGTGACGGGCCGGGCCGGACCAGGTCGAGACTTTTGAAAAAGTGATAAGCCGGGCCGAGACTTTTGAAAAAATGATGGGCCGGGCCGGGCCGGGCCGTCAACATTTGAAAACGTGATGGGCTGGGCCGGGCCGCGGCCCATCCCTTGAAATTTTGAAGGGCCGGGCCGCGGCCCATCCCTTGAAATTTTGAAGGGCTGGGCCGGCCGCAGCTCATCCTTTCGAAATTTGATGGGCCGGGCCGTGCCGCGGCCCTTGAGATGTAGGCTCTACATGGGCCGCTCCGCCCGGCCCATGAAGCGGCCCATGTGTTTTGACGGGCCGGCCCGGACCGCTGCCCATGAAATATGGTGTGCTACCGATACTGCTACTACGACCTCCACTGTGCCCATGAGGTGGCCCACGTGTTTTGGCGGGCCCGCCCGGGCCGCGGCCTATGATATGTGGTGTAATACGGCTACAGCTACGACTTTTTGGGTGTACTTGGGTTGCTGTCCGCCAAAGACAGCTACGTTCGTAAGATGCACCTCTGGCAAATCGCTTCGGGTACTGTGATGCCTTGTGCAAATGTCGGATGAAAACCTTGGTACCGTAGTGGGTGTACGGACGACACTCATCGCCGTCTCCGCGACGCAGGCAGCATGACGCTCTTGACCTGCTTCGTCCCGCGGCAGCGGAATGTATTGCAGCAGTAGTACCGGGTGTTGCAGCAGCATTGCTGCATGTTCTATTGCAGCAGCACCGGGTTCAGCAGCATGTTGTATCGCAGCAGTAGTAAATACCGGGTGTTGCAGCAGCACGTGCTGCTGTTGTTGTTGCTGCTGCTGCTGCTGCTGCGAGTGTTTTGCAGCAGCACGAGGAGGTGGTGGTCTACAATTGTGTGAGTAGTGGGTACTGGTTAGGCGTGTCTCATAGGCCGAAAACAGCTGTCCCTCCGAAGCCAAACGGGGAAATACGATAATACGACGAAAAATCAACAATTAATTGTAACAAAATCACGTTAGCGTACACTCATGCACCTTTTAGTACGGGACAAGACATGGACCGGGCCATGGGGCGGCCCGTCAAATTCACGGGCCGGTCCATGAAAATTGTCGGGCAGGCACATATAGAGCCCGTGTCTCATGGGCCTCGCTGCCATGTGATGGGCCGAGCCGGGCCGAGACTTCTTGAAAAATGATGGGCCGGGCCGGGCCGCCAACATTTGAAGATGTGATGGGCTGGGCCGGGCCGGGCCGCGGCCCACCCTCTGAAAAATTGGTGGGCCGGGCCGGGCCGCGGCCTATACTCTGAAAAATTGCCGGGCCGTGCCGGGCCGCGGCCCACCAAACTAAAATTTGATGGGCCGGGCCGGGCCGCGGCCCATCACATCGAAATTGATGGGCCGGCCCGGCCCATCAGCGTCAGCCCATGACAAGCCCTGATATTTTTACATTTTGGGGACTCTTTGAAGAATAAAATCTTGATTTTAGGATTGAAAAAAAACTCAATTTTAGTATGGGGATTTTTTATCTTGAGATTAGTGTGGATTTTCGACTTGATCTTAGTGTAGGGGTTAGACCCCGGGCGGGAAAGCCCTCCGAATGCGCTGGGAACCCCTACCTTCCCGCGGATCCGCGGCAAGTCTAAAATCACGCGGGACAGAAAACGCCAGCTATCTACCAATCAAATCGCTGTATTAACAGAAACCACGCCAGCCAGATGAAATCACGCCGCACACAACAAGCCCACGCAAACACTGCATCACTCACGCGACAGCCATGTGACGATTGACCTTCTATGATATCTCGACATAGACTCAACCCACGATTAACCCACTTCGTACCGGGCAAGACCAGTGAATGTATATAACGCTCTCGAAGGTATCATTGCGATCCCTAGTCTAGAAGGCGAGAGGTTGTCCGCCGCGTCCTGTGGTCGTCTAAACCTTAAAAAAATTCCACGACCAGCTCACGGTAGCTCGAGCTAGCTCTTTAAAGAGCTACCTCACCGGTGAGCTACATGAGCTACGCATGTTTTCCTTCGCTTGAGCTATAGACGATACGTGGCTAATCTGCACATGTTTTCAAAGCTTGGGCTATAGGCGGTAGCTCATCTGCACACACATGTCCGGAGTGAGCTATATGATCTGCCTGAGCTAGCCCATTTGGCCCAAAATGAGCTATAGGAGCTACATGAGCTACGCACGCATGTTGTCCCCGGCTTGAGCTATAGGCGGTAGCTCATCTTCACATGTTTCGAAGGCTTGAGCGATAGGCGGTAGCTTATCTGCGCATGTTTTCAAAGCTTGAGCTATAGGCGGTAGCTCATCTGCACATGTTTTGGAGGCTTGAGCTATAGGCGGTAGCTCATCTGCACTTGTTCTAGAGGCTTGAGCTATAGGCGGTAGCTCATCTGAACATGTTTTCAAAGCTTGAACTATAGGCGACAGATGGCCAAGCTCAAGAGATGTAATTATATATCACAAATTTGGATCAAAGCTCGTGTGCGTGCGGACTTCCAAAGACCTTTTGGAATATACCCGGGGTGTGATATAAGTCTCGTCCGGGGTGTGGTGAAAGTCTAAGTCTCGTCTTGACCAAGACGATATTTTCAAGGTTAGGTTCTGTAGGGTACCTACAAAACCATACCCGGGGTATTTGCCCGGGAAATACCCTACAGACAACTTCTGTAAGTTCTGTAAGACATTTTTACCCGTACCCGGAACTTCTGTAAGTTCTGTACGACCTTTATACCCATACGCGGAACTTCTGTAAGTTCTGTACGACCGGTGCCACAATACCCGGGGTACCGGTACAATGTTTTTGTACCTGTTGGGAACTTCTGTGAGTTCTGTACGCCCGTGCCACAATACCTGGAACTTCTGTGAGTTGTGTAAGGGTTTTATACCCGTACCCGGAACTTCTGTAAGTTCTGTAACACATCAATACCCGTACCCGGAACTTCTGTAAGTTCTGTAAGACCTTTGGCACAATACCCGGGGTAAGGGTATACCCTCGTCACAATATTCGGGGTGCCGGTACAGATTAGGATCAAAGAGACAGGACTTTCAACCCTTGACAGACAGCAGCTTTGCCTTGACATGCCGTGACTGACACCAAACTACTGGGTTATAGTCTGGAACACTTCGGCCCTACACCCTTGACACTTGACAGCGCATGTTTTGCCTTGCTTGACATGTCTCCCGACATATTTGATTACCATGGCGTTGAGGAGTGATGCTATACATTCTGACGTCTCATCAGTGACACACATCAAAAACGAAATGACGAAATGAAACCCGCCGCCAAAACAATCGAACAAACAATATTGTTCGAGGGGCTCAATAATTGATTTGTCGACACCTAACTATCTAAAATGGTCAGAATGGAAAAGCAATCGGAGCACTGTGACCGCTGGACGATTTAGCACAAAACAGTTTTTTTTTTCTGAAATTTCCCAAAAACCAATCGCTTGATTTTAAAGCCCCGCACCCCCCCCCCCCCCCTCAAAAAAAGGTTGTTTTGTTCTAAATAGTGCAGCGATCACAGTTAGGGGTGTCGATCGATTCGTTTGAACGTAAAAAAAGGCAAGGAAATGTTCCATGATCGATATCTGGGAAAAAAAAACTTTCGAAAATCAACCAACCCGAACAGAGCAAATTGCCCCAAAACACTATTCAATGATGCTGCCTTTCAAACAAAAAAGGCAAAGATGTGCCGTGTTATGATCGACGCAGCAGCAGAGTGGCGTATATACGAGCACGAGCAGCAAATTGTTAAAAACAAAAACGTGAACAAGCACCGAGGAAGTGCTTGCAATAGATACCACAGGTACGATGGTGGTTACAGATATTAGGGAGTTCATATGCTTGATGAGGCTTTCTCCATCTGTGCGGTCCCGTGCTTGCGGGTACTTGGCTTGGGGCGTGGGGAGGATGATATATGATGCATGCGTAATAGGATTGAGTACGCACGTGACGAGCACTTGACGAGCCGACATTCTGATTCGGTTGTGTGCTTTGCTTCGATGCCGTGCTCGCTGCTTCTTGAATGCTGTGCTAAAGTGCTGTCGTACTGGAGCACTGAACTGCTGCTTGATAGCAGCGGTAAACCCGTGTATAGTACAACAAATACTGGTTTTATGTCGAAACCAGCAGGGCAAGGTACATGAGACATGCTCATATAGTTGTACTGCTGTATCTGCCTTGAGACTATACTGCTGTTAGTATACCAGGTATAAGCAGGGATGCATATTTCCCGGTAGCGGTAACTCCCCGAAATTAATAGGGCTCGAGGTAATATTGGAAATTGTATTTATGTCCCCTATATCCCCGGGCAAATAACGCCACAATAGAGTGGAAACCCCCGTTTTTTATTATTCAACGCTGATAAGCTGTGAGCAGAGCAGAGCGCTACGTAGGCGTTCACAGGCCCCTGCTAGATCACATAGATGTCATACAGAGGAATTGGATGTTATATGGCGAGCGGAATTATCGAAGGAATGTACTAATATAGTATATAATCATATATATGAGCTAACATATTCGAACGGAAAGGGTGAACTCGGCGCAGATGCAGCTGGGACGCTGGGATTTCGTTGAGGCGCCCCGTGTCCATGTTTACAGTTCCTAGTCACGGATAAGGTCGCGATCGCTATACGCGTACGAAGCAGCGCACTGCTGTAACTGCTCACTTCCTGCTTCACGCTTTGTGTTTTATGATTACCTCGCGACATAAATCTATATATATTAGTTCGCTGATCACATATGCACATCCTTACGTCTGCGGATATCTCCCGCCTCCGACCGCCTCTCCACGCGGTTTCTTCACTGTGGCGTGCCCCCGCCTCGCCTGCAACCGCCGGTTTAGCCGATCCGCCCGCTCGGCGCGGTAGCGTCCGCACGAGGCCTTGAAGTCGAGATCTACGACGAGATCTCCGAAAAATCGTGCCCTGTGAGACGTTTGGTGCGTAGTCTGCATACAGGGCTCATGTCTTCGCGTGTTTTCTTCGGTACGTGTTCTCTGACCTCCGACCCGTGGGGGGAGTCGATTACGTGGCCGGCGTCGCCATTGTGAATGGCCACTGAGCGAGGTTTGTGCTAGGATCTGGGGAAGAGTTTGTAATCCCCGAGAACACGTGCCACCCAGGCCTCGTGGAGAACTGCGAACTCTCAATATTTTTGAACCCCGGGTAGTCTACAGCAGCACGTATATGCTGTATGTACATAATGTACAGCAGCAGCTGAAGCTGCTATGATGAGCCTGCAGCATCACGAAGCTACACATCGTATATGCACAGCAGCATCACGGAGCTACAAATGGTATATGCACGATTTCGCGTCTCTCCGTCACGTGCACGTAGAGGGAGCACGGTCAAGCAAAGAGAGGTCGAAAGCTTGAAATTTACAATTTTGCATGACTTTGGAAGCACTCTGGACGGAAAAATAAGAACTGTTTTAATATACATATCAAAGTCTAAACGGTCCCTACATTTGCGCCCAGAGTGGTGCCAACTCCAATCATAGATAGGAAATGAGTCCCCGTGTCGGTGATTCGTCGAACGAGCTCAAATGGCGTGCCCGTCAAGCGCGCCCGGAGACGACGGGGCTCTCTGAGACAGAGAGGACGGAAAGTCTCGGTACGCTTGAATCGGAGACGTGTCGGCAAAGGAAGGACGATCGGGGATACGAGGCTATCGAGAGCATCGCCTCAAAAAAAAAATCGCCTCATCGTGCTCAATATACGTTGAGGGTTTCAAAATAAAAAAATGGCATTTACAAACGGGGATGGGGAAACACGTTTTTTTTCAACGTTTTTTTACGTTTTTGTTTTTTGTTCTTTGGTCTTGCTTTGGCGGAGGGGGCGCGTAGATGTATACGTGCATCGGGTATATATCGAAGACGCGTGTGTGGAGTGTACCAGTACTCTGAAATACTGCTGTACTACAACAGTACCTATCACGAGCTGTGTGAGCAGTACGTAGGTTGGATATGTATCATGACCAGTATCAAAGATACACGCACGTCGTATCAGTTGTTGTTTTGTTCCTGTTGTCGCCGTTGTTCGCCTGTTTCGAAGATGTGTAGACCCACAGGCCCACACAGCAGTAGTAGTAGGCAGAACTGTACAGCAAACAATGTGCACGTGTCAGGTGTGTGACCAAGATACATACGCGCACACACGTATGAGTACAGCAGCAGCAGGATCACATTTAGTACGAGTGATACGGTTGACACTCTCCGTGGGCAGTGTGCAGAGCACTCTCACAACTCTTGGCAGTACGTCTGATTTTCATTCTTCGACACAATGCTGCTCTGCTAACGTGTGTAACTCTTGGCATTACGTCTGACCCCTATCCTTAGCCACAATGCTGCTAACATTCCCGGTATCACGCAAGGCTGCGACCGGCGGCCGTCCAGGCCGCCGGCGAAGCCCCTTGTATATAAGTATATTCGTACATGAGAGATCGCTATCAGCACCCCGGCAGTAGTCCTATTATTCCAGTATCAAATAATAACGGCAAGACGAAATCAACGAGGACATGAACAAGTGAAAACTTGAAACCGATAGACATGCAGCATTGTGCGCAACTGCTACTCTCCTACTACGTACTACTGCTGTGTACCTGTTGCAGGTAGAGTGTAGAGTGAAAATGGTCGAAAATGACCGTCCGAAGGCCTGGACGAATCTTATACGTGTGCTTCATGTAGTGCATGGGCCACACGGGGATGATAATTTGTGTTCCCCCCCCCAACATTCTGCCTTGTCTTCCTCGAATGAGAGGAAATAGGGGAGAATTTTTGGAAAGGCTGAAAAAGGCTGTTTCCCGGAAAAAAATTGGTTCCGGGTGAGGAAATACGCATCCCTGGGTATAAGCACACGGTATTTTTCTTGATTTATTGGCGTATGGTTGTATACGTGAATACACACCCTGGTACCAGAGAAGAGCAGTAGTAGCAGATAATTGCAAGTGCACTCGTGCTTGTTTTTAGCCGGAAAAATGCCGCAGCAGTAGAGATAAATGTGACCCCCTCTCCCTCCCTCCTTCCCTCTCTCCCTCTGTTCCCCAAATATCTGGGTTGGCGCGTAGAGATTGGTGATAGTTGATTGACGAGTAGTAGGATAGGGGAATGGCAGAAAATCAAATACTGCTGTGCTGCTTATCTTATGAGTACCTGATGTAAACGGTAGTGCTCTGCGTGCGGACAGTTTTATGATAGTGAAGGTCGTATATACCCCCATGCATACATATAAGACACTGCGTTATACCAGGTATGCAGGTACCAGGTACAAAGCAACGAACGTACTACTGCAGATATGGTTATCATGGTTGTACGATGTTGGAATATCCTGGGGTATTGTGATATGATATGCGATGGAATAGAGTACTGATGCTGAGTAAAAATATTTTTGAACGATTCAGATCGACTGCTGTATTATATGTGTGCTCTTCCGCCCTCCCTCCCTCCCTCCCCCCTCCCTCGTAGCGGATCAATTCTAGGTACGAGATGGTTCTGATCATTGTTTATTTAGCACGCATGCTATATATGTACAGGAGGAGTATAAGCGGGGTGGGTGCTTTAAACACGTACTCATATAACAGTGACTTGTGTTCTTTGTTGGCGATATGAAATATGTTCTTGCACCTGTCTGATCACGGCATTCGAGTTGTGATGAATACCTCAATGCGTTTTTGTTTTCCCGCGCACTGATATTGGTTAGTTAAAATGCTGTTCTTGAGTCGTTGTTGTTCGGTGATAAAAATAGTAAACTTCGGAGCTTGTCATGCACCCGGGTTCTCGCCCTGTCATGCATTAACTTTCCTGGTGTGGAAAATCGCTCGAAGGTTCTTGATTATACCAGCAGCTCGTGGCAAGGGGAGACCCTATTACCCCGACGATAAGTTGGCATAAATAACTACTGCTGTAAGCCTGAAACCATAGCATGCGGTCGGACAGATTACGTTTTTTCGTATGAAAGGGAGGATGGTGAGATTATATTGACAATGTCCCGAGGCTGGGCACAGGGTGTACGAGGCTAGTAGGACGTTTCCTGGACTGAGACTTGCTTCTGGCACTTCGTAATGGATACGCCCTCTGGTACGCACGTGATACATTGATTGACTGATTGATTGAACGCGGATTTGAGAATGGATGATTTTGATTGGGTCTCTGATTGGGTTTGTGGGGTTAAGGTTGGGTTGTGGTTTTTTATCGATGTTTTTCGGGTATTGATATAGTAGGTACTACTGCGCACATATCTCGCATCGTCTCTACTTCATTCAGTTGGCCGAACCGTGATCGGGAGCTGTATTGTTGATTTTCAGGGAGATATTCAATGATAACGGCTGGTCTGGTAGTTCCGAGAATACATTGTTCGGTGTTGAGATTTGCATCGAGGATCTTTCAGGTATTGAGAATCTTGCACGTGTATTGGTTTTGAAGTTAGTCCTACTGCGATAAACTTGTATCGACCTATTTACACCGAGCTGATGGCCGTTTGGTTATCGCGGACACATGTCCCTAGTTACAGCACCTGAGTGTCTTGGGAAGATTGTTGAAGTTTGAGCCAGTATTGTTTAGATTTTGGTATTTTAGTTTGAATGAGTTTGCTTGAATTTCTGGAATTCGCTTTGAATTTGCTTGAGGTTTTGGGACATTGTGGTCCACATTCGGTACGTGAATTTGGAATGTGTGATATTGATTCGGGTGATGATTTGTGGTTTTCGGGGCAGCTATGAGGTGTGACCATGCTATGATATTGTGATGCTTTATTGCCATACTGTTCACCACGCAGGGAGGATATTAGTTTATGGGACTGTACACCTGTTCGGTATGCATACTGCGGATGTGTGGTGTCGCACAGTATCGATTGCAAAGCAAGGAGGATATTGATTGTGCTTGCAATAATTACCACAAATACGATAACGGTTACAGGTATTAGGGAGTTCATATACTTGACGAGGCTTTCTCCATCTGTGCGGTCCCATGCTTGCGGGTACTTGACTTGCTTGACTTCGCTTCGCTTCTACTGCGAGGTCCGATAATATATATATACTACTTCACTACGTGGTTTATGTTTACATGAGGAGCGCTCCAGCATCTCGACCCTGTTCGCCTGTGTAAGGGCCCGTCATGCGCCCGAGGTGGAATCAACAGGTATACATATCTGAGTTGCTGTATGCTATCTTATGTATGGTGCGCCTTTTTCGCTCAGAGCTGGTTTAGCAGCGGCATCGGCGGATAAACCAACGGCTCGGCAAGCCCGCACACTAGATACAGCAGTGCAACAGCAACTGTCCTCTCCTGTCCCTCGATAAAAAGAACGTTCTTAAGAAGCAGCCAGGGACCCCCCTCCCCCCCCCCCCATATTTCGGCGGAGGTGTGCAGGCAGATACATGTGTCGCTCGAGTGGCGTGTAGTGCGAGGTGCGAAGGGAGAAGGGGGTCTCCGCGTACGTCGGCATTTGTATAGGGGGCATATAGGGTGGAACTATGAAGGGCCTCTGATTGGCTTAAAAACGACAAAAAAAAGGTGAAAGTCAAGCAGAGTAGACAAAATCAGGTATACCTGGGCTTTAAAGAGGCAAAAACCGGTACAACGAGTTTTGGACCAATGGCAGGGCACGTGGAGTGCGTTTTTTACTTGATTTTAAGTATGTACCTGTTTTTGGCCGCAAACGGACCAGGTATACCTTTTTTTGGCCGCTGCCCTATTTTCAAACCTTTTTTTGTCGGGAATCCTCGGTTTTGTGCGGGATAGACCTTCCTTACCTTGAGCGCCACAACATTTGAATATGGACAAATATGATAACATATTTGGCGGGGTTATAAATAAATCTATAAGAACGATCGAGTTAATAGGAACGGTTCCAACATATTTCCGAGTAATGTTTTTACCCAAAAAATGCAGGTGCAGTTCTAAAAAGGTCTACATTTATGTACAACAGTAATACGCAGATATTTAATAACGTTCAATGTATGTACTATACAACATGATATGCGTAGTGGGTTTTCGATTCGTCCTTGCGCCACTTCCCTAAGCATGTCCCGGACGGGAACTTTGTACTGACTATGATCGCAGCCTCGCGTCTTTCAGAGCGTCTACGACACATACTCATTGGCATCTACGACCACGTTAACTAAATACTCGTACGGGTCGCCTTTTTTCGTTTTTTTCAATGTTTGTTCAACTGTATTTTTCATAGATGGCCAGGGGGGGGGGGGGGGGGGTCCCTGGCTGCTTCTTAAGAACGTTCTTTTTATCGAGGGACAGGAGAGGACAGTTGCTGTTGCACTGCTGTATCTAGTGTGCGGGCTTGCCGAGCCGTTGGTTTATCCGCCGATGCCGCTGCTAAACCAGCTCTGAGCGAAAAAGGCGCACCATACATAAGATAGCATACAGCAACTCAGATATGTATACCTGTTGATTCCACCTCGGGCGCATGACGGGCCCTTACACAGGCGAACAGGGTCGAGATGCTGGAGCGCTCCTCATGTAAACATAAACCACGTAGTGAAGTAGTATATATATATTATCGGACCTCGCAGTAGAAGCGAAGCGAAGTCAAGCAAGTCAAGTACCCGCAAGCATGGGACCGCACAGATGGAGAAAGCCTCGTCAAGTATATGAACTCCCTAATACCTGTAACCGTTATCGTATTTGTGGTAATTATTGCAAGCACAATCAATATCCTCCTTGCTTTGCAATCGATACTGTGCGACACCACACATCCGCAGTATGCATACCGAACAGGTGTACAGTCCCATAAACTAATATCCTCCCTGCGTGGTGAACAGTATGGCAATAAAGCATCACAATATCATAGCATGGTCACACCTCATAGCTATCCCGAAAACCACGAATCATCATCCCGAATCAATATCACACATTCCAAATTCACGTACCGAATGTGGACCACAATGTCCGAAAACCTCAAGCAAATTCAAAGTACCGAATACCAGAAATTCAAGCAAATTCATTCAAACTAAAATACCAAAATCTAAACAATACTGGCTCAAACTTCAACAATCTTCCCAAGACACTCAGGTGCTGTAACTAGGGACATGTGTCCGCGATAACCAAACGGCCATCAGCTCGGTGTAAATAGGTCGATACAAGTTTATCGCAGTAGGACTAACTTCAAAACCAATACACGTGCAAGATTCTCAATACCTGAAAGATCCTCGATGCAAATCTCAACACCGAACAATGTATTCTCGGAACTACCAGACCAGCCGTTATCATTGAATATCTCCCTGAAAATCAACAATACAGCTCCCGATCAGGTTCGGCCAACTGAATGAAGTAGAGACGATGCGAGATATGTGCGCAGTAGTACCTACTATATCAATACCCGAAAAACATCGATAAAAAACCACAACCCAACCTTAACCCCACAAACCCAATCAGAGACCCAATCAAAATCATCCATTCTCAAATCCGCGTTCAATCAATCAGTCAATCAATGTATCACGTGCGTACCAGAGGGCGTATCCATTACGAAGTGCCAGAAGCAAGTCTCAGTCCAGGAAACGTCCTACTAGCCTCGTACACCCTGTGCCCAGCCTCGGGACATTGTCAATATAATCTCACCATCCTCCCTTTCATACGAAAAAACGTAATCTGTCCGACCGCATGCTATGGTTTCAGGCTTACAGCAGTAGTTATTTATGCCAACTTATCGTCGGGGTAATAGGGTCTCCCCTTGCCACGAGCTGCTGGTATAATCAAGAACCTTCGAGCGATTTTCCACACCAGGAAAGTTAATGCATGACAGGGCGAGAACCCGGGTGCATGACAAGCTCCGAAGTTTACTATTTTTATCACCGAACAACAACGACTCAAGAACAGCATTTTAACTAACCAATATCAGTGCGCGGGAAAACAAAAACGCATTGAGGTATTCATCACAACTCGAATGCCGTGATCAGACAGGTGCAAGAACATATTTCATATCGCCAACAAAGAACACAAGTCACTGTTATATGAGTACGTGTTTAAAGCACCCACCCCGCTTATACTCCTCCTGTACATATATAGCATGCGTGCTAAATAAACAATGATCAGAACCATCTCGTACCTAGAATTGATCCGCTACGAGGGAGGGAGGGAGGGAGGGAGGGAGGGAGGGCGGAAGAGCACACATATAATACAGCAGTCGATCTGAATCGTTCAAAAATATTTTTACTCAGCATCAGTACTCTATTCCATCGCATATCATATCACAATACCCCAGGATATTCCAACATCGTACAACCATGATAACCATATCTGCAGTAGTACGTTCGTTGCTTTGTACCTGGTACCTGCATACCTGGTATAACGCAGTGTCTTATATGTATGCATGGGGGTATATACGACCTTCACTATCATAAAACTGTCCGCACGCAGAGCACTACCGTTTACATCAGGTACTCATAAGATAAGCAGCACAGCAGTATTTGATTTTCTGCCATTCCCCTATCCTACTACTCGTCAATCAACTATCACCAATCTCTACGCGCCAACCCAGATATTTGGGGAACAGAGGGAGAGAGGGAAGGAGGGAGGGAGAGGGGGTCACATTTATCTCTACTGCTGCGGCATTTTTCCGGCTAAAAACAAGCACGAGTGCACTTGCAATTATCTGCTACTACTGCTCTTCTCTGGTACCAGGGTGTGTATTCACGTATACAACCATACGCCAATAAATCAAGAAAAATACCGTGTGCTTATACCCAGGGATGCGTATTTCCTCACCCGGAACCAATTTTTTTCCGGGAAACAGCCTTTTTCAGCCTTTCCAAAAATTCTCCCCTATTTCCTCTCATTCGAGGAAGACAAGGCAGAATGTTGGGGGGGGGAACACAAATTATCATCCCCGTGTGGCCCATGCACTACATGAAGCACACGTATTCCTTACCTTGAGCGCCACAACATTTGAATATGGACAAATATGATAACATATTTGGCGGGGTTATAAATAAATCTATAAGAACGATCGAGTTAATAGGAACGGTTCCAACATATTTCCGAGTAATGTTTTTACCCAAAAAATGCAGGTGCAGTTCTAAAAAGGTCTACATTTATGTACAACAGTAATACGCAGATATTTAATAACGTTCAATGTATGTACTATACAACATGATATGCGTAGTGGGTTTTCGATTCGTCCTTGCGCCACTTCCCTAAGCATGTCCCGGACGGGAACTTTGTACTGACTATGATCGCAGCCTCGCGTCTTTCAGAGCGTCTACGACACATACTCATTGGCATCTACGACCACGTTAACTAAATACTCGTACGGGTCGCCTTTTTTCGTTTTTTTCAATGTTTGTTCAACTGTATTTTTCATAGATGGCCATACGAGATAGAAGGCTCCCCTTTGGGATTGTGGTTGACTTGGAATACCAGGGGTGTTGCAAGCTGAGAAGGGAGAATACAGCAGCAGGCGTTCGTTCCTCGTACTATTAATAGCAGCTACTCATATACGTAGCCACCGTGCGAGCACGAAGAACATGAAAAAACTCTACTTTGCGTTGCAAGGAACGGCAGGTTCGTGGGGTGCGTTTTTAACTTGATTTTAGTATATACCTGTTTTTGGCCCCGAACGGACCAGGTGTACCTGTTTTTGGCCGCTGCCCTTGAAAATACCCCAAGCGTGACACGCTGCACACACACGCGTGGCGCACGGCACACACCGCACACACACGCACACGTGGCACATGGGACACAGTGCCCGTGCAGTAGTGGTGGGATAATATTTGCAGAGGAAGTAGAAAAGGATGCACCGAAGAAGGAGCTGATAACGTACAATACGAAAAAAAGTTTAAAAATGGAAGAAAAAAGCAACGCTGTGAGAATCGAACTCAAGCCTTCACATCCACAATCGGGCATGGTGACCATTTGACTATAACTACCAAAAATTAATTTCCCAAATACCGGTACACTATTATTTGTCGCGGCGCGCGCCAGACGCACGACGGGCCGCACACACATCATGCGAGCACAGCTACAAGCAGCAGCTCAGAAGAGAGAGAGAGGTGTAGTGTGATTGCTGATGACGGGTGCAAGCCTCCGATGAAGCAACCACCAGTAGCCATAACAGTACACGGCGGACCTGCCACAGGAACGTCTGCTGCTTGTGCTTCTAGGCGGGGCTGTGACCTCGTTTGTGTTCGCTGCATGGTGTCTGATGCCTCGTAGATTTCTGGAGTGAGCTTCAGGAAAGAAACATCGAACATATAAGGACAGTTGAGGTACTCCTATTTGATCAAAGCGACCATTACATTTCAGGCCAGAGTGAGCGTGGGTCAGTCAAACACATCAGCACAACAGAAAGGTAGATGGTGGATTACGGACCACAGGCTCCGATAGACGCAGCTAGCCACAGCAGTACAGCGCAGATGGGTGTGTCACCCACGCACATTATTACCTGCTGGTGCTTATGCAGAGTTGTAACGTGCTCTCTGCATGTTGTGTTGTCTACCTGTGGTATACCGATAAGTCTGGGCTCTCCTGTGTGCTCATGATGAGCTCGTCAAAGAAGGGCAAACAACAGGACATTATTATTTACTGGTACGTATCGTACGCGAAGGCTCTCAAGCAGACACGATGCGAGAGCATCGCACCGACGATCCGTAAACGGCGGCTGTTCTTTGCGGGGGCCGTGGCACGCCAACACAAGGGGCGACTACCCAGTCGGGTGATGTTCGGGACAATGGCGGGTGGGGAGGGGCGCAGACCGGGTGGACAACCAAAGACTTGGCAGAAATGCCTTGCTGAAGACCTCAAGGTGTTTCGAGCCACCAAGGGGTCCACGGCAGAGGTCCCGTTGGTGTTTGGAGTAAAGACCGCAGTGTGGACCGTTGCAGCAACTAAGGGGGGCAAGTGGTACAGGAGGGTCCTCGAAGCAGCTGAACAGTTCATGGTTCGGTGGCACGAGGACGAGGCGGAACTGAGTAGACAGCGCCACTCATCCGTTGCCGGTGATGCACAAGGAAATGGGAAGGGGGGGGGCAGCAGTCGTAAGGAAACCGCGGTTGATGAGAGCAGGAAGGAGACAGCTGACAGGGTGGCAAGGTACCAGGCTGACTAGTAAGTCCCGTCTAGACTACCCGTACTGCGCACCTCTGTAGCTGCTTCGTACGCGGCCCTGTTGTGTTTTTTTTCGTTTCGTTTTTAGTTTCATTGTTACTCCCGTTCTTATCCCTGTGATGGGGAAGAAGTACTACTTGGCTTGGTGGATGACGAGCTCCGTGCTTTCCCTTGGTTATTTCTGGTGTTTTTTTCTTATTTTCTTTTTCTTTTATTTGCTTGGTATATTGCATGTTGCAGCTTCTCCAGGGGGGCACGACAGCGATGCTACACCCCTCGCATTTTTTTTTTTTTTTTGGTATGGGTGGCGCCCAAGGGAATGGAGACAGAGGGGGGGGGGTGGTTCGTAGGGAAACAGGCGGCTGACGAAAGCAAGAAGGAGACGGCAGACAGGGTAGCAAGGTACCAGACCGACTAGCTGGTAGAACCTGTCCGTACTACGGGCATAAACCTGCCTCGGCTGCCTGGAAGGTGCTTCGGTGTGCTCCGGTTGCCTGTCCTTTCCTGTCGTTCTTAGTCTTGCTCTGTTTGAGTTGTTTTTTCATTCCATTTAATTTGATTTTATTGTCTGTCGAATCTCCTCTGGGAGAAGAAGCACGACACGTTCTTTCTTTTTGCCATCTTTTGTTCGGTTGTTTGATTGTTTGTTGATTTGCTTTAGTATGTTTATTTTCTATTCTTTTTTTATTTTTTCCCTTTTTCATGCACCTGGATCGCTAGCAGGGTAGGTATTGCCTGTCGTATATGGCATTGCATTGTCTGCTCTGCTTACTGCACTGAGCGTAGTATCTCTGTGCCGTAGTTTTGTGACCACAGAACTGGTCCCTTTCTAGGATGAAGAATCGGCACGGACACTGGGTGTGCTGGATGTCGATGAGTAGAAAGGAAGGCTTAATGTGAAGAACACACACACATGTACAAAATAACGCGCGCCAGACGCACGACAGGCCGCACATACATCATGCAAGTACAGCAGCAGGCAGCAGCGCAGAAGAGAGAGGTGTGGTGGTGAGTGCTGATGACGGATGCAAGCCTTCGATGAAGCAACCACTAATTGCCACAGCAGTACACGGCGGACCTGCCACAGGAACGTCTGCCGCTTGTGCTTCTAGGCGGGGCTGTGACCTCGTTTGTGTTCGCTGCATGTTGTCTGATGCCTTGTAGATTTCTGGAGTAAGCTTCGGGAAAGAAACACGAACATAAAAACATACATAAGGGACAGTTGAGGTGCTCCTATTTGATCAAAGTGGCCACTACATTTCCGGCCAGAGTGGGCGTGGGTCAGTCACACACATCAGCACAACAGAAAAGTAGATGTGGACCGCAGGCTCCGATGGACACAGCTAGCCACAGCAGTACAGCGCAGATGGGTGTGTCACCCACGCACGGTGTTACCTGCTGGTGCTTATGCAGAGTTGTAACGTTGTGCTCTCTGCATGTTGTGTTGTCTACCCATGGAAAACCGATGTCTGGGCTCTCCCGTGTGTGCTCATGATCAGCTCGTGAAAGAAGGGCAAACAACAGGACATTCATATTTACTGGTACGTACGTACAAAATAAGGCCTCATGCAGAGAACCCGGGAAATTGTCTTATCCACTCCCGCGGGAAAAGAAACTTCGAGTGTCCGCCACGCGAGCTACAGTGCTCGGATCGAGCTCAAACCTTGACCAATGTGTCCGGCCGGCCCTCTCGTGTCGGGGCACTTAGCGTTTTGCCGAAAAGCGCTCCTGCGAAGAGAATTCAATTGCGAAAAGCACGAAAACACCAAAAACACAACTATACATATGTCCACCGTAAGGCCCGTATCAACGATCATTTTGTTTTCGAATTGAATAAATATGAATCATAATTGAAAAGACTTTGGTGAAAACTGTTACTTTGGGTCCTCGAGGAATGGTGTATTGTGTGAACAAATCGAAAGGCGCAATGGGGTCAATTAACACCCGTGGGCAACCAACGACGCGAGCGACAACCCGCGTCCTGCCCGGGGCGCCGCGGCCAGCAGTAAATTATGTCTGCCGGCACCGGCTAAGAGGCTATCGCTCTTGGGATGTCTAGGGTGGCTGGCGCAGCCCCGAAACCCCACGCGGGCAGCAGCGACGGAGATACAGCGATCGACATTATCCTCGTGTGGTTTGGGAGGCAAATACGCATGAAAAACTGGGTTTGCAAAGGACTTGTAATGTTTTGAGGCGCTGCGGGTGGTCTTTTTGTGCTAGGGGCCGTCGGAACTCGCACTGCGGCTGCTCCAGTGGATCTGCCTCTCGGGAATGATGGCTCTCGCCTCTGAAACAGTCGACGACACGGCTTAAGTTTTGCGTGGGTTGGTTCGGTTTCGTGGAACATGTCACGTGAATTTGGATGAACTCCCTCAATCGAATATTAATAGCACGAAGAGCAAAAGAAGAAAATAAGCCCCAAAATACTTCTTGCGAAGTTCCGTGTTATTCAATTTCATTCGGAAATGCCTTCTTGGTGATTCACTTTTCGAAATTCAACCGAGCAATTTCTTCGTTAATACCAGGCTATCGAAAATTGAAGCCGATTCCTCTTTTCCACAAAGTAGCAGGCGCTAACACCGCAAGGGACCCCGATACCTTCAGATGTCTATCCTTCGGGAACGGAGAGGTACAACTTGAACCTCGGCCTTGAGAGCTTACGTATAGTTACCCAGTCAACATATATCTGTAATGACCGCGTGTATCATTTGTCCCCTTTTTTGCCATTTCACTTTCAGGTACGACGTCCTGGGTTGGGTTTTCATCACGTCGACGGGCATGGGCGATGGAGGGGTCCTTCAGAGATGACGGGCCACCTGTTGACCTTTTTGACGGCGTACGCAATGCTGGGCTGCTGTTCCTCGACTTGGGGTGCGAGGCGCTGGCCAGTCTCTCCGCAGCAAACGACTTGCACGGAATTGACAGGAGTCGCATCTTCGCATACGATGGGGTGCACGCAGCCATTCTGGTGACCGAAGGACGCCGACGCATTTTCTGCCAACAAGTGTCATGCGGCTTATACGATCTGGGGTAAGCCAGTAAAACGTTGTACATAGCTATATACTCGTACAAGTTTGTTGCAACTCCCACCAGAGATAGGCAAACTCACACCTTCCTTCACGTTGTTCATATCTGGTTTGATGCGTACTCATATTATGTGTCCATGAATAGCCAGTGAGGGCAGAAGCCACATCTTATGGTCCTTTCAGCACATGGTTTCAAGATTGTGTTGGGTAACGTACCCTAGGTATACCCGGGTAAATAAAGTACCCGGTTTTGTACCCGTACTGGACACTTAGGCACGTTAGATACGACCTCGATGCTTCTCCTGAAATTTTGAAGTAAAACAGGTACGGCCTCGAAAACCTTTCCTAGCTTTTAGACACGTTAGGTACGCCATCCACAACTCACCCGAGCATTGGGTATACCCATCGCCCAAACGCCCGACAATGGGTTAGAACGTATGAACCCAAATGCCTTACCCAAAATATGACGCTGTGGTTATGTCAGTTGCAGACCCGAAGTGACTGCTCAACCTAATTTCCTATTTCCTACTTATGACGTCATCTGAAGGACAAACAAAGTACGTTAGGTACGCGGCCTGCCTTATACACACGTAGGGTCGTGAATAAATTGCGAAACCGATGGTGGAGACCACGATAACCCAAAATCACCGAACGAGGGGACCAGCACACAGAACACGCTCGAGCCAGAGGCATGGCCGTGATCACGCCAAAGCTTAAGCTTGTTCTCTGGGAAGTGCAGGCCCCTGTGCAAGAAAATAGCATACTGACGTAAACACGCACCACGATAGACACCGGCAACTCAAAGGCGAGGGGGCGATCATTTTTTTTATCTGGGCCAAAGGCTCATATCCAGTTGTTCCAACGACCCCACCGATGCATACGATTCACATTCATGTTTTTCGTAGGTACTTGACACTTAACACGGCCCTCGGTCCGCGTAAAACACCCGGGTACGTACCCGTGCCTGCTTTTGGGTATAGCCTAGAAAAACTTAGCTAAGTTATGCTACGTAGATAGGCGCATTAGGTACGACCTCGCCACCTTACCTGTACTGATGTCGGGTAGAAATAACGTTTTCATTTGAAGCAGACAATAGTTGAAATACCACTGCACCAACAGCAGCAATAACGCACCAACAGCAGCAATAACAAGTCACCAGTACTACCGCAGCAGGTGTGCATACGATACGCAATAACGGAATAACACACGAACATGATAAATACACATCCCAAAAATGTAATGATGCGTACCATGATAATTTGCAAGGTTGTGTTCTGTAGGGTTCGTACAGAACCATACCCGGGGTATTTTCCTAAGTCACAATTACCCTACAACTAACTTTTGTGAGTTACGTACGACATTCATACTCGTACCCGGAACTTCTGTAAGTTTTGTACGACATTCATACCCGGGGTACGGGCCCAACAATGTTTATACCTGTCCGGAACTTCTGCGAATCCTGTTCGCCCGTGCCGCAATACCCGGAACTTCTGTGAGCTGTGTAAAATTATTTTACCCGTACCCGGAACTTCTGCGAGTTCTGTATAACGTTTATACCCGTACCTGGAACTTCTGTAATATATGTAAGACTGTTGCACAATACCCGGGGTAAGGGTATACCTTTGTCACAATACCCGGGAGCCCGGTACGTACTTGGTTTATAGACCAAACCTTAGTATGGGAGGGTTTTACTTATTGTTCCTGATACTCGCTTCGCTGCCCAAAAGTAAGGATTACATTTTCAAGACTGGGTGGGCAACAGGTGTATGATAAAAACCGAACAGTAGCCGTACGTATTATAAATATTATGCGTATCGTAGTCGTATATAGTACCAGGTACACGTCATACGTACACATTGTACGTGTTGTACTCGGTAGTACGATGCGGCTATGCGGTTCGCCACCGTGTAGTGAACGAGCCCCGATGTCCTGGTGCTGGCTTGGTGTTGTCGTAGCTATAATATGCGTAGCTCTTCTTGGTTAGTTTTTATTTTTCGGTTCACCGCCCCTTGTTCGATTAGTACAGGACACCTAATAAGAAACAGGTTAGTAAGAAAGGTGTCCTGTACTTTATGCAACTTTTGCAAGATTGTGTTCTCTAGGGTTCGTACCGAGCCTTACCCGGGGGGTTTTCCCTGGTAGTACCCTACAGATAATTTTCGTGAGTTCTGTGCGACATTCAAACCCGTACCCGTAAGTTTTGTAAGTTATGTACGCCCGTGCCACAATACCCGGGGTACGGGTACAGCATTTTTATACCTTCCCGGAACTCCTGTGAGTTCTGTGCGCCCGTGCCATAATAACCGGAACTTATTTGAGTTATGTAAGGCTTTCATACCCCTACCCGGAGCTTTTGTGAGTTATGCACGACATTTATACCCGTACCCGGAACTTCCGTAAGTTCTGTACGCGCCTGCCACAATACCCGGGGTATGTGTACAACAAGTTTTATACCTGTCCGGAACTTCTGTGAGTTCTGAAATATGTTTTACCCTTACCTGGAAATTCTGCAAGTTCTATAAGTTATGATACCCGTGCCTGGAGTCTACAAATACAAACCCTTTCGACAGAATATGACCTTGATAAATTGTGTCAAATCTTGCTGCTATGTGCATCGTATCAGCCACGCCTCTCCCGTGGGCGCCGCGCTTCCGATTCGGTCGAACCCAAGCGCCTTTCTCTGCCCCAGGAAGCCCCTCGCGCACCGTGTTTGGGAATCGCCGAGCCCGGCTTCGCTCGTTTGACGACTCGCTGCAATGAAAAACGTGTGCAAGTATATTGCAAAAAAACGAAAACATACCACTTTATCTGTAAATAAAGTACGAGGTGGTTCAGACAGAGACTCCGCCATTTTTTTTTTGTACATCAGGAGCTCACGCCGTTTTCATAGTTCAACCCTGAAACTCGCCGAGGGGTGCATGGAGGGAGTGCCATTTTTGTTTTTCTTGTTCCGCCAGTTCCCTGAGTCTTCGGATCTTTCTGCATACCGATATTTCTGGGACCCCAGACATCTAATAACAACGAACAAATTAAATTAAAAATTGCACCCCCTCCATACACCCCTCGGCATAATGGCACGGAAGGTGTGCGCGAAGGTTCAGGGTCTAATTGTTTAAAACCGCGTGAAGGTCTGAGCTTTCCTGGGAAAAAACGAGGATATGACCGTTTTTATCCCGAAATTACTTGGTTTCAGTATTTTTATCGTTTTAGCGCTATTTTTCGCTAAATATTGATGCCACGCATTCAATTCTTCGAATGTTTGCTCATACTCTGTTATCAGTCTTGGATTGCCTACAGTAAGATCCCGAGAACGAAGGGCTGTTTTGACCCAAAAACGTAGAAGGCTATTCGAAATCACAACTCTAAAAATCCAACAAACAGGGCAAAATCAAAATAGCCTGGGAAAGTATAATTACTTGGCTTTACACTATACCTAAACGGTACTTTCTATATCAGGAAAATCTCTGAGGTGGAGACCAGTTGCACACTGACACTTGACACACACCTCTGGCTGGTGAAGACGAAGAGGATGGACGCACATTCGGCTATATTTGTTAATATCTGGCGCTTTTAAAGGCGGAATAACATGTTTTTGGGCATCTTTCTTGCTCTTTGGGCGAGGGAAAGACTTGTCTCACGTTTATGTAGACACCTTTATAACGTTCCACTGCGTTGGGATATGGTGCGCACAACGACGCAACCCCCAACTAATTTCATTCAGCAACCGTCGAGAAATTTCTACCCGAAAATAGCCTCTTGCCCGGTTGTCGGTCTGCAAGAAATCTGATTTTGCGATGGGAAACAAAAAAAAACACGAGGGAAGTACGACTACAGGGAAGAAGAGAAAGGTCGGTCGGGCCAGGATGGATAGTTATCTAGAACGCACAGGACAAGCGATGCACGAGGCTTCGGCGGTCGCACGCCAGGCGACTGCCGTCGAACGCGGTGGCCTCGCCGCGGCCGAGTCTATCCGCGATCAGGCGGTGAAGGAACGGAACAAATGTCGCGCGGAGGCCTCCGAGACGAAGGCACAGCTCTCAAGCGCAGCTGCTCAAATTTGCGAGCACCAGTCCAACATAAGGCTGCAACTAGACCTCCGTCGCGAGTCAGACGCGGTGCTGGCCACCACCCGGGCTGAGCTATGCGACCAGCAAGAAGCCGCGCGCAAGCAGTAGGCGATGCTGGCCGCATCAGACGCGCGTGCACAGCAGTTGGCGCAGGACTTGGGGACCCTACGCGCTCAAGGGTTGGCGTTGGAAAAGCAAAATGTTGTGCTCTTGGACGCGTGTGGTCTCCCGGGTGGCGAGTGGTATCCGTCTCGTGTCGGAGGGGCGGAGGGACGGATGGAGGGAATATGTGCAGTCGCTTCAGCACGATATTGAGCTCGAGAGGGTAAAGGTACTGCGGCTTGCGAGGAAGGAGAGGTTCATGGGATCCATGATGGAGCGGTTGAAAGCGCAGAAGGAGGCTCTGCAGAAGGTGAGCAGCGTGGATTTTTTATGGTTGTTATTTTTTGACTGGCTAAAGTTCAATATTTCGGTTATCAAGGAATATTACGCATGATGCCAAGTACCCATTGATAGAGTGATTTTCGTACCCACCTCCAAGACCACAAAAAAACACATCGATAGGTCGCGATGCATACCATTGTGAGCATTACATAGCCGAAAATATAATCCCTGGTAAAGCTCTCATGTCAAATCAAACAGGCATTATATTTTCGGTCAGGTTGTTCTGCTTGAGTAACGATAAACGACGTAACAGGTGCGAAATAATATGTTATGCCCAACAATCCTTGCGTGCCTTGTTGCTGGTGCCATCAGGTGTCTCGGCAAGGCGCAAAGCTGGCGGCCTCGAAGGAGAAAGGCGATGCTACGGACGGAAAGGGCTCAAATGGGGAGGAGAGTGGCGTGGAGGGGAGTGGGGTTCCTCGGGTTGGTCCACGTCAGCATATCCTCCTCAATTTGACAAGCGCGGAGCGACACGCCATGGTGCTAGCTGAGGTGTATGCACACTTGAAACCCACCGATCGCGTATTTGGTGAGAGCGCTGCACGCTTGTGCCAGGAAATGATTCAGTATGGATACTCACTTAGTTCTGTCGGGACAATGCTACAGACCTCTGTCCGCCGTTCCACTGGTGTGAGCATGCACGAGGAGCTTAACATTACGTTCAGCCATAAAACCGTGAAGCTTCTTGCCCTCGGCATCACTAAGCTCGGCGGCGACGAGTTAGTTGTGGCGATTATGCGAGCGCCGTTCCTTTGCGTTGCAGCCGACGAGCCTATGCGGAACGGAGACAAAACAATTTCCGATCTTTGTATCGTTTTGGGATGTGGAGGCTGACTCACCATGGTGGGGAGCGTTCCGCATCTGCATCATGAAAGACAAGACGGCCGAGACGCAAGCCCAGCTCTTCTACGAGACCATCGTCGACGTCCTGAAGTACCCACTGGAACGAGTGCTCTACGTCCTCAGCGACAACACCGCGTCTGTTTCGGAGAAGGGAGGGTGCGTGACGCTTCTTCAAAGGAAGTTCAGAGGTGAAGACATGACGCAAAACACTAGGACGAGGGCAACACGTGGCGGGCGAGGTGGGGCGACGGCCAGTGGGGGCGGCAGAGGAGCTGCACGCCGGCGGGGTGGGGCGAGTGGCGGCGGGCGAGGCGGGCGAAGCAGGTGGGGCGGGTGAGTGACTGGCGGCGGACGAGGCGGGGCAGCTGGCGCGGGGGGGGGGATGGAGGGCGACCAGGGATATTCGTTGATTTCAATTGCAGCGCAGAATATCTTTTTCAGAGGAGTCTATCGAGGCGAGGTTATTCCTGAATAGGATTGACCATTATTTTTCTTGTTTTTTTTTCGCATCGTATAGTGTATAGTCTGTCTATACAACGTACTCGTAGAGCGAAATATGGGCAATATCGTATTTCTGGCCGTCATGTTGCAACGTTTTTTTGCTTTGCCTTGCCTTGGAAACCTTGTGAAATAAGATAGACTGCAATACGAATGTTCGATTCAAGTAAAATAAAGTGTTGTATACTATCATGGAATATATTCGTACACCCGAGTATAAACCATTCAAGGCCTGAAGTTTGCGTTGGGGTGATGCACGTGTTGGTTCTGAGTAATGTCAGTACGAGTACAACATGTTTTTTTTGCGTTTTCTCGAACTTGAGACTTGATGAGTATTTCAATAATACGAAAAATTATAATTTGCGATGATGGCCTCAAGATTTTCGTGAGGGAAAAAATATAATACAAGAAAATGGTTTGATCAAAATGATTCACAACGATTGAGGAGTTGTTTTCCCACCGATTCGCGACTATGCCCTCGAGCATTTCGCGAGAAAAAATAATTATTATGAATGCAATTGGTGCGATCACCATGATTGACTCCGATTCAGGAGGTGTACTCGTCGTACCACCGGACATCGAGTATGCCATCGAGCAAGTCGCGAGGAAAACAATACGTACAAAATGCATAATTTGATTTGTTGTTTGTAATCAACTTTGTGAATTATTCAACGGATGCCAGGTCTGCTGGTACCGGGTCCCCCCCCCTTTTACTCCCCTCGTGTGATTCGAGAACCGCCTGCCCATCTAGTAGCGGTCGCTTCCGCAGCTCACGTGCCTTCGGCACTGCCGTGTTAGCAATAGTTCGTGCCGCACGCGCGTTACCCTTCCTACTATAGCCGGCCTCGCGAATCTGTTTGGGCGTCGGGTCAGTCGCGCGAATTTTCCTCGACTCGAAAGAGCTGTACTGCTCAACTCGAACCTCGTCTAGCTCGGCCAAATCGGTTTTGCGAGCGCACGTGTCATACTTGGAGAAAAACGACTCCACGAGTTGTTGGTGGATCGGCGCGAAAAAGAAGCGGTGGCAAAACAGCTTGTACAGCTGCCCATCAAATCCTGAAACCATCGGAAATACCGATCGACCCGTCGACTCGTCATAGGCGACCTCTACTTGCCCGTTGGCGGAAGTCTACTTGCCCGTTGGCGGAAGTCTAATTGCCCGTTGGCGGAAGTCGCGTAGTCCTCCAACTCTATCATCAGCGCAGGAGTCGTCTTAAACAAATAAAAAACCCCAAATGTCAAAGCATCCTTTTCCTCATCTGTGTCGGCCCCCTCGAAATGTGCCTGAAGGGTTTTGCTGATCGACGCCTCGCGTTCCGACCTACAGCTCTCTCGTTCCGGCCCAGGCCATGCTACTGCAAGAAAAGCACTCGCAAGCTCCTGCCCTACCGCGCGCTCCATAGCCGACCCCCCCCCAACCCATTTCCCCACGAAGTACGAAGAGCAACCCAAGCGTGCCATCGACAACGGTAGGTGCTGGACCCTCTCCATCCACTTATTCCAGCGCCCTGCGGTAGCAAAAAAGAAGCCTTCGTCGGCGTTGAAGTTGCTCATAAAAACGCTTAGCTGCAGATATGGCAAAATGAATAAAATTGCACCCCAGCAGGAGGCACAGCAGCAGCAGGGGGGAGGACATAGCAACAACAAGCCGACAGCAGCAGCGGCAGGGGGGGGCACAGCAGCAGCAGAACGAGGAACACAGCAACAACAGCAGCCAGGAGAACGTTTATGAGGCTCGGCAGAAACAACAGGAGCAGCTAGTAGAGACGAGGACGCCAAAAAATAAACACCGCCGTCCATACATGAGGGTCTACACGAATACTCGAATACTACAGCAGTAGTATACATACACACCGGGTACCTATTAATAGTACGCGGTAGAAGCACGCAGGAAAATACGAAATACTCGTAAAAGAGCAGACCCTAACAACTGAGTATCAACCACTCCATCGGCCGTGCTCACAGCTGATGTATTTGTATCAAGTTTGACATAATATTAGAAAACAATCGACACACGCTGCACCACATAATTCAGAAAACAAACTTGCCTCAGACCTATGCCAATGGGAAAGCAAAGTTACCCTCAAAAGTTTGAATTCCTAAGATCCCCGCCAGATTTTTCCAGAACAAGCTTGCTATGGGACCGATTCTTAAAACGGAATATTCCCAACTTTTGGAAAAGCCCGAAAAAGGCAATTCTCAGGCCGATGTTGGGGCAAGATCGGCTTGAGAAAAACTCAGGCGAATGTTAGTTCGAAGCGGCGAGATTCCGAGTCCTCGACAGACATTGAATCAACGACTGCGTCATGAATTCTGAACGCGGTGCGCTCGTTAGAGGCTCCGACCCATCCTAGGGTCACCGTGTTCACACAATGGCCGGTGGTATGTGGCGGGCGCTGGCCAGGCGTCTGATAAACAAACAATTGGCTGCTGGTGTGCATAAAACAGATGACAAAATTTCTCGATCTGTGTCAAATGGCAAAAACTAGTTTTTTTTTCGGGTTTGGGAGAAGAGCGTAGGACGCCGCCGGCAATCTCTCGCCTCCTAGACCATGCATTCACCTTATACCTTCGAGGCCGTCATCTACACTCGTTGGCCTTGCCCGACCCGAAACGGGTTGGCCGTGGGCTGAGTCTTTGTCGAGATCGAAGGTCTATCGTCGCACGAGCTGATTTGTATCAGGGTGTTGACGATTTCCAACGAGAAAAAGAAAATTGCGCCGCCTGCAGCCGTTTGAAAAAAAATAAGAGAAAAAACAAACTTTTTTTCCCTTTTTTCCCACAGCGGCGGTACGAGCGGATCTTCAGCCTGGAAATTCCAGGCAAATATTTCAAAGATCGATTTCCAACTTTGCTTTCCCATTGGCATAGGCCTCAGCCGACTTGAATGCCCCTTTGGCGAGTTCAATAACGTCCTTAAAAGGGAGGCCCTTATTCACTCGTAGCTCCTCCATGCGTCTCAAAAATCCGTGAGATAGTTCGGCCAGCTCCACCAAGCGTATAGCGGGAGGGAGCTGCTCGCGGCACCCCTCACGCTCCACGAAGTAGCCGCCCTTCCCACGCAGCCAGTGGTACGCCCAAAACAGCACTCGGTTGCCCAGCTCCTTGGCGAAGCAAGCATGCACACGAATGACGGGATCCTGCAGCATGTACGCCTCTTGCAACCAGTACTTGGTGAACGGAGTAGCGAGCAGTCTCTCTGCCGCCCACGTGCAAAATAGCCACTTGAGCTTCTCCCACCGGTCAAACAGAATCACGGCTCCCTCCCATACCACCATCCATCGAGTCCCGGCAGGTCTCACAAATTTGTGTTTCCAAATGTTCTCTGGGAAGTGTTCCGCTACCAGGTTTTGAAACTGGCGGGACGTAGCGTTTCCAGATTTGGACCGGCTGATATTGTACCAGACACAGCCGAGCAGCGCCACCAGGTGGTCGTGCTTCCACTCGTGCCAACTGCCCACTCCTCGAGGCCCATGAAGAGGGATTAGTCATCCCTGCAGTCACGGCGAGGTGCAGGACGTGAAATGCGCACCCGAGGCGATGACCGAAGATGGGCGAAGCTGCAGCAGGATCCCCAGCTGGTTCTTCAGAAGCCTCGGCTTGATGTATGCCCGTCCCCAGGGGGTGCACTGGCCTGCTGTCGGTTATCGAGCTCAATGTCCCTACAGCAGTCAAGTGCGGCCAGCTCACGCTCAAGCGTCCGTGTGTTGCAGCTCTGCGCTCTGCCCCCGGTGACGTTTAGCAACCCAATTCGTATACGATACCATGTAGGTAACGCAGCAGCTCGAATCATTTTTTGCTCGTACGAATAAACGAGGAATGTCCGGCTGTCCCGCCGTCGGAAAAAACGGAGCATCCTAGAAATTTGAATAGACTTTTATTGTGAAATTTGAGTTTTTCCCCCATCGCTGATTGGCTGATCGCGAAAGTTTCTTTTTTCTAGTTTAAAGATCCCCGGACAAAAACATGGCGAATTTTACGTCTAGAAAAAAGGCTGAGAGTAACACCGTTTCGTTCAGAAAAAGCTATGAAAAAAGAAAGGATTCCCTCAAACGGAAACGCCTTACTACTGTTGACTTTTTTTCAAAGTCCGTGGTTGGTCGGGACCCGAATTCCCCGCTAGCGCCAGCCCTAGGCCCTTAATTACGAAGAATAAACTGGTTATGCCATCCGCTGTTCATGACGGTCAGTATGGTACCGAATATGTGTCATTCGAGCCGCTATTTCATGTAGCATTCATGATGGACGCAGTTTTGGGGCGTTTCGCTTGGAGCAGCCTGTATCACTTGGGTATTGTTACTTCGAGCGAACACGAGTGTCTGTAATTTCGACGGCGCCTTTTGGGGGGACCCCCTATAAAATCGCTGTCAGGTGGATCTACGTACGACCGCGGGTACCAGGTAAGCGCACCCCATGATTCCGAAACAAACATCCACCACGAAATAATACAAAACCCCGCATTAAAATCTCCGGACCATCAGCACAGCGGACCATAAGCGCAAGACAGGCAGAACAGACGCTGGATCGCCCTTGTGCACACAGGGCAGTGTCACGGCTGAAGGGCAGCGTCACGGCTGCTGTGCGTTGCTGCTGCTGCGCGGCAACGGAGACCGCCCGAACTAAGTTTCTGGTCTCCATCCTTTGTTTTGCATGTCTGGTGTTCTTCAGCTGGGTGGGTTCTCATGAGCTCCTACTGCTGCTGCACGAGTACTGTACGAATACAGCAGGGGAGGTTTTTGAAGGTGTATCGGACTGAGAACGGTACAGCTGTTCGCCGAAGTGCAGGACGGCTATGGGTGTCCGTTCTCCGGCTGGCGGAGGGGCGGAAAGTTCAACGGTGGCCAGTGGGGTGGGGTGTATTCGGCGTATGAGTACTCATGTAGTTGCTGCATCCCTTTATTTTCATATCCACGTTTGTTACATGTTTTTTGTTGATTTTTGTTTTGTTCTTTGTTCAAATCAATCGCACACCTGTTGACGACAGTTATAAATACCCTGCTGTGCGAGTTCCTAGCGACAGCTATACTGCACTATCTTGGTTTCCAAAACGTTCATATTTGCGGACAGCCCGGAACGCAAAACAGCCAACCGGAGCCCCGCGATCCGTCTTCTGAGTCTTATCTTCCCTCGAGGACCGCGCGTCGATGAAACGCAAAACCGGGCGCCCGTCTACTCTGTCCCCTAACACGCCCCACCTGTCGCGCTAAAACCCGCGGTGGGCACGCACTCGTGACGCGAAGCTTGGCTCTTCCTCTTGGAAAGTGATCGTATCATAGGAGATCTGCTTCATAAATTGTGCTTTACAGGACCCGTTGGTGGGGTTATGGCTCGAAAACTGCTTAAACAATTGTCACAGACAATTCACTGGCAGAATGCTTTCAACATCACTAGAAAATTGACTTGGCAAAAGGCTGCAAAAGTTTATTTTAAACGCACTAGAAGATAGAGTGGAAATGTGCTCCAACACCATTATTGTTTCCAGAAGAGGGAGAACAAAAGAGAAACCATTTAGGAAAAGGCGAGCAGGCGTTTTGGAGACGGTGATAAAGTGTGTCTCTGAGTCGACTTCGAGCCTGGATCGTCGGCGTACAACATGCCCCATACGGTCCTTCGCACTTCGCACTCATGTAACGACTCCTCGTTTTCACCCATCCCATCCTCGAGGTCCTTGCAATGCCTCCGTCCTCGCTGAAACAACGAAAATGCGGCATATTAACTTTGACATATTTACAGACGACAACGCAGGCATAGATGCAGACGACACGGAGATGGTGCTGGTTCGAAGGCTATAATGCCGGCCAGGAGCTGAGTCTAGGGCCGATGCAATGCTGTCGTGTGGGGGTGTACACTCATGTGTATGTGGGTTGCAGAGCGGAGGAAACATCGTGATGGTCCTCATAGGGAGTGATCGCTGAACAAAACGCTTCAACCAGCTGTTTCAATACTCATACTAAACAATTGCTTCAATGATCTTACTGAAATTTCATTTTTGCTTTCAATTTCTACCAGATATAATGGATTGTTTTTCGCCGATAGACAGCGCATTTGTTCGGCGTCCTCTACATATATAACGAGAATAGCCTCGTGTAATTGATCGGCTTGGCTGTAGCTCTGAATCGAATGAATGCCCACTGCTCCTAAATAAACAATTGCACGGGAAAGTATTACTATGATATTCATCGGAGGATTACCAACTCTCGGAGGGTGTTGTCTGAATATCGGATGTATTCGATGCGGGCGGAATATCCCCAAATACCCATTCTTGGGTGGCATTGGGTTCCCACGTTCTCCCCAAGTACTGCCCTGCAGACAAGCTCGGCGCTTACTGTTGAGTCTGTCTTTATCTAGCCTAACTCGGCTCGAATGCTTTGTGCTTTGCATATTTTGGTATCAGAAGTAAGCGGAAAACACCACATTTCAAAGAAACCGGCCCTCCATAGCCACGATACCAAACCGCTACAGGGTACAATCACCTTCTGCGTATTTTGGCAGGCAGCTTTACTCGCGCCTTCCGTGTTTGATATTTGCAAACAAAGTAGCAACACACACTGCTGCAAGGTTGTGCACAGATATTTATCTCAGCGGCGAGTTCCGCGATAGGTTATCAAAGCAGTATGAGTAGGCTTTGACTCGGTTGCAGCTCAGTGGGCGCTATCGTGGACATGGCAAAGTGGAGTTTTGCTGAAGTATTTGCAGATTTTGTTTTGCTTCAACAGCGTCCCGAAAACAGAAGAACGTCAACTGCTGTCTGTGATTCTCGGGGCAGCCGTGCCCGCGCAAATGCCCGTGTCTGCGATATTTAAATCGGCCGCCGTCGCTTCCTTGCAGGTATCAGACGATGAGTGGTGCCGATATGGATGTCGCTGCTTGGGAGGTGTTCTAATATCTAAAATAGTGGCTAGCCTTGAGTTCCCGATGCAACAAAAGTCTTCGCGACCAACGCAGGTCGAGATCGTGCCTCAACGGCTCGCAGAAACTTTACCAGAAGGCAAAACTGATTCAACGACTTTATTTTTTGTAACACTGGACTTCACACCTATAACTCCTCGCAGCAACTTTGTCAGAAGGAAAACTAATGCAACGTCTTTATTTTTTGTAACGCGGACTTCACAGCTTGTTATTTGACGGGTGGCGAATCCAGCCAACTGGCTTTAGCCGATTTAGCGAGGTTAAAACCGCCCTCCCCTTGGACGAGCCCCCCTCGCGGGAGGCGCCTCCGAAGGATCCCGCTGAAGGCGCCGCGAGAAGAAATGTTAGCGCTACTGTTTTATTTTATATTGCACCAAAACAATTATATTACGAAGTATAACCCCAACATTCCTACCAACAGGGAAACCCAACTAGTCGCATAGTTGTCACCGCTGCAACTAACTGTAACACTTTAACTCACAACCATTATTCTGGAGCTGATAAAGTACCCCCGGGGACATTTTAGGTAACGACGCCCGCGGATTTAGCGTACTACGCCCCCGGCTGAGGCACATGAGGCCAAGCCCGACCCGAAAATATGAAACATGCACAGATACTCCCAGTATTCTTCATACTGGAAGTATACTGGGAGTATCGAGTATATGTCGTACTCCGAGTACTAGCAGTACTGGCGGCCTAAACACTCGGAGCACTTGGAATATTAGGAGTACTCAAGGCCCAAATACTGCGAGTACTGGGAGTATGAGCAGTACATGACCCGCGAGTATGAGCAGTACCCGCAGTACAAACATGTAAAATACTTGCAGTACTCAGAGTACAGAGTATTGAACCCGGAAATACTTGAGCATTCGAGTAAAATACTCCCGAGTTTTACTCTAAACCCGCAGTACCTGGCAGTATGAAACGCTAAAATACTGCGAGTACTACTGCACCTGGCAGTATGAAATCCCGAAATACTGCGAGTATTGGAAGCATAAGCAGTACCAAATGCCGAAATACTGCGAGCACTCATATTCAGAGCAGTACAGGATCCCAAAATACTTGAAGTACAGGTATCCACAAGTTAGGCCGTGTCTAACGACCACAAAATGTGGCAGATTAAAACAGATGACATTTTCACCAAACGTAACATTTCAATGGACCAAAAATCCTCAGCCTTTTCGAGTGCCTGGTGTCCAAAATAGCTTACAGACCATACTATACCAAACCTAGTGCATGGGATCACATGCAACTTGTGATACGCCCATAATTGATATTTCTTACAGCGTGGAGATCTGTAAAATCGCCTATTATAAAGTCCAACATTATCCGGAATGTGTTTCCGTGCCGAACGACCGTGACAACCGGCGAATGAGTGATTTCCAGTTTTTTTTTCATATTTTGGGGACCGCAAGAGCATCTTTCGATTAATGTAACAAATGTTGCTCCAGATTTATACGTCTGGTGTTACCGGGCAGCACAGAAAACCGCTCCGTAGTCGCCCACGTCTGTAAATCATTACACTTCCCCATTATACAGTTGCTAGAAACAAGCAATAAAAGAACAATACTGGGAGCTTTAAAAAAATCAAGCGATTGTTTCTTCGGTAGCACCGGTTACATTTGCAGAAGTTGGGAGGGGCAAGTTGAGCCGAGAATGCCGCAGAGCGCCGCGAGTAATCGTGCGCTCGAGCGACGGCACGACGACGTCGCTCGCGCACACAACGTGGCGCTGGTGAGGCTAAAGGTCCCCCATCGGCTGAGACGAAGGCTTTGAGGAAGCCTGTCTCTGTTAATCTGCAGGGGTTTTGGGGGCCAGCTTCTATACTCGGCGGAAGGATCAGCGGATGCATCTCCGCGAACGGCTCAGCTCCGAGCAGCTAAAGCTCAAGGAAACATATGAGTTCATCGACAATGTGACCCCACCTTCCGCCTGCTGCTGTGTACTTGCTTGTTCAGTTGCCCATTATTTTTGTGGTATTTTCATTTCTCTCTCAAATGTCATCTGCTGGGATGCTTACGAGGATTCGTAGGCCTTTTGGGTTCTGGCCTCTTTGTCAAGAATGTGGATGTCTGCTGCTGCCTATTTGCTTGGCAGTGGTTGATCGAAATAAACAAATAATGTTTGGGGTGAATACCGGGCACCCAAACAGCCGGTAACGTCTATATTAGGCACCTCGCGCCTAGCGCTAACAGTACAGTATTGAACCTGGAAATAAAGTACAATTAGTATCTAGAGTATTGAACCCTGTAATACTTGAATTGAAGTACAAGAAGTATCCAGAGCATCGAACCCCGAAATACTGCCAGTACATGCAGTATCAGAAGTATCGAACCTCAAAAATCTTCAACCACGGCCAGAATTCCCAGTTCAAACACCAATTAGCTTCAAGCCTAGGGTTCCTGCAGAGTTGCCATCAATATTTATCCCGTACTAGCGGTACGGCCGGCTCCGCCCGTGGCGCTAGCTTTGCGTTGCCCATAGTAGTATATAAGTTTCTGGTGTGGTACACAGTACTCGCAGTAACAGTGTGCTGTGATGTACCACTCTGAACCGAAAAATAATAACCACCATGCGGGGCGGTATCGACCCGGGGGGTGTTAGTTTTCGTACACGGGTTATTGGAGTTGTAGAGGTCCGCAAGGGTTTCTGATCCGGGGATGCGATGTTATCATCCCCGGGTGCGGTGGGACCTTGCCGTTGCCTCGAGGGGCAACTCGCGCCGCGCGCTGGCTCCGTCAGAGCCAGCCAACCGTAAATCAGCCCGTGGGGTTGGGGTTTCCACACCTTTTGGGGCGGTATCGACCCCGGGGATGTCCGTTTGCGTCCCCGGGTCGTTGGAGTTGTAAATGTATGGAAGGATTTCTGACCCGGGTATGGGACCATATCATCCCCGGGTGCGGCGGGACCTCGCCGTTGCTCCGAGGGGCAACCCTCGCTGCGTGCTGGCTTTATGAACTCCAGCGCCCCCGCCAAATCAGCAATCAGGCAGTGGTGGTGGAGTCTCCACACCTTGCGGGGCGGTATCAACCCGGGGGATATCCGTTTTCATCCCCGCGTTGTTGGAGCTGTAGAGGTATAGAAGGATCTCTGACTCGGGGATGAGACGTTATCATCCCCGGGTGCGGCGGGACTTCGACGTTGCCCCGAGGGGCAACTCTCGCCGCACGCTGGCTCTATGAGGGCCAGGCAACCGTAAAATAGCCCGTGGTTTTGGGGTTTCCACACCTTGTGGGGCGGTACCAACCCGGGGGATGTCCGTTTGCGTCCCCGGGTGGTTGGAGTTGTAAATGTATGGAAGGATTTCTGACTCGGGGGTGGGATCATATCATCCCCGGGTGCGGTGGGACCTCACCGTTGCCCCGAGGGGCAACCCTCGCTGCGTGCTGGCTTTATGAACTCCAGCGCCGCAGCCAAATCAGCAAGGCTTATCACGGTACTCGATAATCGAGACGGGACAGGACGGTACTGTTTTTACTTGTTTGACGGGAAAAAAAATGAAGACGGGACGGGACGGTAAAATGACGACCAAATAGGTTTTTGAGACGGGACGGGACGGGACGGTTGGTGTACAATTCCTCAACGGGACGGGACGGTAATTTCAACGGGGTAGATTTTCACGGCGGGACGGGACGGTAAAATTCAACGGAATTTTTTTCCACGACGGGACGGGACGGTAAATATAATTTTTCACGGCGGGACGGGACGGTAAATATAATTTTTCACGACGGGACGGAACGGTAAATATTTTTCACAACGGGAAGGGACGGTAAAAATATTTTTTCATGACAGGACGGGAGGGACGTACCATGGGACCGAGTTTTCCTGTCCCAAATGTTAGTTGTATACTATATACCAATTAATTGCAATCTACTACACAACGTATAGAAGTAGTGCGGCACTGGATAATTATTGGATCAAAACAGTTGTTGCTCCAGAGGAACAACGAAAAGAAACACTCGTACGAATCGTACATACGTGTACCGGTACGTGAATAGAAATTCATCTTGAAATTCGTATCCCCATATAATAAGATTTGGCGGAAAATTCGTATCCCCACAATAAAAAATATGCTTAATTTTATTTCATATTTTGATATTTTGATGTTTCATATTCGTTATTTCGTAAATTCGTAAATTCGTATAACTTTAATTTAATTTTAATGTACATACCAATGTGAAAAAAACAAATTTTGTAAATTCGTAGATTCTTGGTGGGAATGACGGGAAGAGACAACGGGCAGGTGTGAATCTGGGCGGGAGAGACAAGTTTTGTCGGCGGGACGGGACGGTAAAGACAACGGTGTATGACGGGACGGGACGGTAAATTACATTATCTCGACGGGACGGGACGGTAATTTTCAACGGGAGCGATTTTCTTGACGGGACGGGACGGTAAAGTTCAACGGGGCAGATTTCGATGACGGGACGGGACGGTAAAGTTCAACGGGGCAGATTTCGATGACGGGACGGGACGGTAAAGTTCAACGGGGCAGATTTCGATGACGGGACGGGACGGTAAAGTTCAACGGGGCAGATTTCGATGACGGGACGGGACGGTAAAGTTCAACGGGGCAGATTTCGATGACGGGACGGGACGGTAAAGTTCAACGGGGCAGATTTCGATGACGGGACGGGACGGTAAAGTTCAACGGGGCAGATTTCGATGACGGGACGGGACGGTAAAGTTCAACGGGGCAGATTTCGATGACGGGACGGGACGGTAAAGTTCAACGGGGCAGATTTCGATGACGGGACGGGAC
Organism: Saccharina japonica; assembly: GCA_008828725.1. Lineage (NCBI taxonomy): Eukaryota > Phaeophyceae > Laminariales > Laminariaceae > Saccharina > Saccharina japonica. Next base: position 65,012 of record MEHQ01003160.1, read on the forward strand.
GGTAAAGTTCAACGGGGCAGATTTCGATGACGGGACGGGACGGTAAAGTTCAACGGGGCAGATTTCGATGACGGGACGGGACGGTAAAGTTCAACGGGGCAGATTTCGATGACGGGACGGGACGGTAAAGTTCAACGGGGCAGATTTCGATGACGGGACGGGACGGTAAAGTTCAACGGGGCAGATTTCGATGACGGGACGGGACGGTAAAGTTCAACGGGGCAGATTTCGATGACGGGACGGGACGGTAAAGTTCAACGGGGCAGATTTCGATGACGGGACGGGACGGTAAAGTTCAACGGGGCAGATTTCGATGACGGGACGGGACGGTAAAGTTCAACGGTTGGAGATTTGTCGGCGGGACGGGACGGGACGAGATTTGACGGGACGACGGGAACAGTTTAACGACGGTTTAACCGTCCCGTCCCGCCGTTACCGTCGTTACCGTCCCGCCAAAATACCGTGATAAGCCTTGCAAATCAGCAATCAGGCAGTAGTGGTGGGGTTTCCACACCTTGCGGGGCGGTATCGACCCGGGGGGTGTCCGTTTTCGTTCCCGGGTTGTTGGAGTTGTAGATGTATGGAAGGACCCTGACTCGGGGATGGGACGTTATCATTTCCGGGTACGGCGGGACTTCGACGTTGCCCCGAGGGGCAACTCTCGCCGCACGCTGGCTCTATGAGGGCCAGGCAACCGTAAATTTGAAATTTGCCTGTGGTATTGGGGTTTCCACACCTTGTGAGGCGGTATCGACCCGGGGGATGTCCTTTTGCGTCCCCGGGTGGTTGGAGTTTTAAATGCATGGAAGGATTTCTGACTCGGGGTTGGGATCATATCATTCCCGGGTGCGGCGGGACCTCGCTGTTGCCCCGAGGGGCAACCATCGCTGCGTGCTGGCTTTATGAACTCCAGCGCCCCAGCCAAATCAGCAATCAGCCAGTGGTGGTGGGGTTTCCACACCTTGCGGGGCGGTATCGACCCGGGGGATGTCCGTTTTCGTCCCCGGGTTGTTGGAGTTGTATATGTATGGAAGGATTCATGACCCGGGGATAGAACGTTATCATCCCCGGGTGCGGCGGGACTTCGACGTTGCGCCCAGGGGCAACTCTCGCCTCATGCTGGCTCTATGAGGGCCAGACAACCGTAAATTTGCCACGTGGTATTGGGGTTTCCACACCTCGTGAGGCGATATCGATATGGGGGATGCCCGTTTGAGTCCCCGGGTCGTTGGAGCTGTAGATGTATGGAATAATATCTGGCCCGGGGATGGGAACTTATCGTCCCCGGGTGCCGCTGGCTCCCTGAGCCTCGGCCAATCAGTGGCCAACTGATGGGGGTGGGTTTTCCATACCGTGCGGGGCAGTGTCGACCCGGGAAATCGCTGTTTTTGTCCCCGTTTAGTCGGAGTTGTAGAGATATGGAGGGGTTTCTGATCCGGGGATGGGAGCCTATCCTCCCCGGGTTTAGCGGAAGCTTGGTGGCTCTTTTCAGCACCGATGTTCTAGAAAGAGCCAGCATCCACTGGCATGGATTTGGGCAACCACTCAGCTGCCAGAATAGTAATTCAAAATTTTCAGGGCTGTTCGCGGGTCATGACCCGACCCGCGGGTCGGGTCAAGAGGTGTTCAAAATGTCGCGGGTCGGGTCGGGGCATGACCCGCGGGAAACGGGTCACTCGCGGGTCGGGCCAGAAGGTTCCTCGAGTTTTTTTCCGTTGGCCCGCGGGGCGGGGCATGACCCGCGGGAAACGGGTCACTCGCGGGTCGGGCCAGAAGGTTCCTCGAGTTTTTTTCCGTTGGCCCGCGGGGCGGGGCATGACCCGCGGGAAACGGGTCACTCGCGGGTCGGGCCAGAATGATCCGCGAGTTGTTTTCCGTTGGCCCGCGGGTCGGACCCGTGGGTCGAACCCGCGGATCCGGTCCGCAGGACCGGTTTTTTTCTATATTTCCGCTTCCTGCCCGAGGGCCACTCTCGTCTCAGCGGGTCGGACCCGCGGGTCCTAAACATTTAACCTTACCACTTCCTGCCCGTCGTGTCGATACCCCGAGTGCATATCATACCGTGTAGAGCGATCATATTGTATACCTTGTACAGTACTACATACCAGGCAAACGTTTGGCTAACTCCTGGTCGGATGCCACCACACAGCAGTAAGTATCTCATCATGCTCACACATCCTCCAAATCCACTACAGACAGGCCACAAATCAATGCAGGGTACAAGAAGATAAAAAATGGCAGGAGCAGTAACAACAAGGCAGACCATGTCACAAACACATGGATAAATTA